>NJDC01058210.1:3305-17760 GCA_002245475.1 Calephelis virginiensis | reverse complement strand
AATCAGGTCACGTGTCCTGACGCGAGTTTAGAAGTTTTTATCCATTCCAAAAAAAAATTCGCAACGCCGCTAAAGAAGTTTTCACTTCAAAAATACGTTTGTTACGTATTTATGTTTACCAGCAGCTAACATACGAAGTACCTTCCAAATTGGATCAAGGCTATCACAAGCACTGGCGGTATAGTGGCAAGAATAGATAAGACATAGATGGTAATATAAGTATGCATTGTTAGATTGATCGAATGGTGAAATGGTAAGCACTAAACTTATGGTGGTACAAATAGGCAATAATAATAGTCTACTATACGTATAAATTACCACACACTGATTGATGTGAACTTACTGTACCTTTACTGTTAAACCATAACCATAAAATATAGGAAATGTCTTTTATCTGTGGTCTGACAGCTTGAATATAATTGAACTAGTCTCAACGCTATAAGGGGTTATGGAAACCCGTATTGAGTCCCGTTAAGTGATAATGGCGGGGAATGAATGTGTCTGATACCCTTCAGCGTAAGGAATCAATACGTTCATTCAGACTATTCAAATAGTAATATAATGATTTATTTTGAAACCACCGATTGAGGATTAATATCAATCCCTCCATTCAGCATCCCCGAGTTTAGTATCTTCCTTTATGTGAATGGGTTTCACTGGCGTCATCCTCAGCTTTTATGTTGTAAGAAATCACGGAGCGGTTTTTATCCGCGCCCGCATCGGTCGCGGTACTGCGGTTTTATTGAACTCACGAGACCTCTAAATTGTGCGGTCACATAGCCGTCGCGGTTGAAATCATCGCTAGAAAACTTGTACGATTTTCTGTGGGGGGCGATCGGTGACGCAGGAACCGTAAACAACCGCGGGCGCTGCGGATGTAAAACGGTTGTTAAATATACTCTTACTTTTTGCATATAAATCTACATTCTACAGAACCTGCGAGGCAGTAACCGCCGGGGTCGCGGGCAAAAACCGCTTCGTGAGTTCTTAGGCTAAATATCGACTCGCTATGCAGTTTTAAAACAGCGAGTTCCACGATAGCTCGCACGGTTTGGTTTACGTAAGAAAGAGAATTCCCATTCATTCTTCAAGTTAATAACTCCTATTTTTGGTAATGATAGCTGGAGTTAATTTTGACCACCAGAAAGCTTTCAAATTATAGTATAAAAAAATCGTTTTGCTTTATATGTTTGCTAAAACAAAAAACTATATTGTAGCTTATGACAATATATACCACGTTGGCATAAATTAAATATATTCATTCTAACTACTGTGACCGAAAGTTTTATTACGACTATGAATCTGGTTTCATAGTTTCAAAACAACCAACAATGGACGAGCAACTGACTGCACTACTGAAATAATACTACTGGACCAATTAACCAGATGATGGAATCGTCACATACCTTAAACCTGACTTAACGCAACTACAAATAAAGAGGTACATCTTGTACGCTAGATGTTTTTTATTTATAATTTGTGCCTATTTGATTTTCGCCATGTTGGCACTAAAAGCTGTACTAACAAGAATTTAGCGAGTGTCCATGAAACTAATGCCAGAAGAGAGACATATTTACTTAGTGTAGACAAGCACACTCAAGAAGGTCGCTTCAAACATGAAGGTATATTACTACTGGAGGTTACACTTTTAACAAAGACCTGCGGGGCTTTTTTGTATCTTTTTAGTAATGATCACTGGGTAATTTGTACATCAAACAGCTGTCAACATGTTTTAATGTAAAGTGTTTTACTATAATGCTATGTCCTGTCACCAACAGAAAAACAATGGAGATAGCAAATACAAAACACGTCATTTGACAGCTATTTGGTGTACATTGTCATTTCCAATATTGTTATTTCAAGCTAATTTACCATTGACCTCTAAGTAATTTACCGACCTCTCTTTCTTTTAACTCGGTTAATTGACAAAAGACTCTCAGAAAGAGTGGACAGTACATTCTAGTGAGACAGATTATTTATCAGTGTAAAAAGTGAGCTTATAAACTTATTGAGAGCCCATGTACCAGGCCGCCATAAATAAAAGATGTTCATTCTGAACGCTGTGACCGAAAGATAATGACCATTGAGGAACTGGTTTCATACGGTGTCCATAAACGCTTTGCAATCTTAAATCCACAAAAATGTTACTGCCAAACATATTCGAACTGGTTTACCGAAATGTCAACCGCCATTTTGATTGCAAAATATTGCAATGGCTGGTAAAAGAGTTTGGAAATCGTAACATTTTAACAATTATCGGGATTTTAACGACGTTCCTAATAAAACCATGTATTTTAGTGTATTTTACAATTTTTATTTACAATAAATATTGGTTCTATTTTATTTTAACCGATCATAAAATTGAATCTTTTTGAAGACGCAACTTTTTTAGCTGCCTTGCGCATTTTTTGTGATGGGTAAAAATGTAGACACGCGTCAAGACGCGAGTGACCTGATCGAAAATTCGTAAGACGGGGAGAGATTAAAACATTTCATAATGTGATTTTCATTTCGCCAGCCCATATATCTTCATGCTAGCGTTCTCTCGCGCTGTTTGGTAGTTTGCTTGCACCTCGCGCAACGCAATATATAAAATATATACATTACGGAAACCTTTTACGCACATTAGTTTGTTTCAATTCGGAATCCAAATTTAAGTTGAGCGGTGCTAGCCATTGAATAGGTACACATATAAGAAAAAAATGTATTACTGGGTCACCTAAGAATGTCAAATACTAATATAATGATAATAAGTTATTAATTTTTTTATTAAGTATAAATTAAGATACTTACGTGTTTTATTATCAATATCTAATAAATTGTCTAATTTTTTTTATGATAATGGAAGGCAAACAAGCAGGCGAATTTCCTGATGGTAAGAAATTCACGAAGCCTAGAGACACCAAAGGTGATAATGGTGCGTTGCCAACCTAAGGCCGGGATGTTAGGCCACGGTCAAAAGTAAGTTTACCGGCTACCTTACCCTCCGAACCTGAACACGTCTACGGCAAGCATTGGATAATATGGCAGCAGGAATAGGTAAGACGGTGGTACCAATCCGGGCGAGTCGCTGCGAAACTCTATCACCTTGTAGGATGTCACGGTGCTAGTGATGGTAAGCACGGGGGAAAATACAAATACAAAAACAATATAAGCATACCCATACAATACTACATTTAAATTATCAGATTTGAGTCGCATGTTACTTGTTACTCCATTGTAATCAAATCTGAACGTGACATTTGCACAGCCCTCCATGTTGTTAGAAATTCTATTAGTACTTCCATAATACTCACTGCATCAAGTGTGGATAAAATCGTGTCTTATCATGTATAAACGGAGCATGAAAAAATAATGGCTGATTTGCGTTAGTATTTTCACTAGTTTAAATAAGATTTTGGGAGGAGACCATTTGGTGCTTAAAGGCGACATGTATTTTTAAAGTCAGAAAGAAGAAATTCTTAAATGACATCGAAAAACTGAGGAGGTTATAGGTTCCACCCTTATATTTTTTATACGTAGGTACGTCATTTCTAAAAGGATTTTAAAAATATTGTTTGTATTTGAAAGAGCACTTTCGAGGTAGTTCCATGTTCACAAAGTCTTAATATAATTATGGAATCCCAGGAAAACATTTAATTTTTGGGGTGTAGGAATACTATAATATGATGATTATGAAATAGAAGGCGGCAGTTTAATGCAGTGTTACCAGGCTTAAATTATTTGTCCGAGGGGTTTCCGAATTTGCAGCAAGATCAAATTGATAGAAAAGGATGAACAATTCCGCTAAAAGAAGATGTGTTTGAGTTACTCTTGAAATTACTTTATTTTTTACATAAGAGGTCAGCCGCCAAGCACATGGCTCTTCTAATGGTAAAAGACTCCCGTGACCTATGTGCGTCGCTGTCCTGTGACCGGGAGGTTAGGCCCATTATGCAAATCTAGCGGATACCCTATCCCCGGACCGGGCTGCTGGAATCGGTAAAGCGGTGGATAACACCAGTTATCCTGTTGGTAATTATCTATATTCTAACCAGTGCTGGCCTCTTACGAGCTGCCTTAAAATAAATGTCTTGTCCGAGATTTGGTTACAAAAAACCTAACTTGTATCAAGACTTAGCAACAAATCTGACTCATCTGGCACAGAAATCCTTCGCGAAAAAATCTAATAAATATGTCGGGTCAAAATTTTCACCAAGCGCATCCACTTGGCATGGTACCAAATGCATTGAGCATAAATCACTTTAAACGACTAAATTATGAGCCACTTGAGGCGTTACTCTCTTAGATGTATACTTGAGATTATATTTAAAAAAAAAACAAACGTGTCAGAAGTAATTCATGACTCAGAATGTTATAGTATTTTTTAGGACATAGCACGAGTGGATATGAATGAGAAGAGATAAAAAGAAGTTTGGTAAGAAGCCACTAATAGGGTTTTTAAACTGTTGTTAACTGCTTGTAAACATTGCTTTGTATCCATCTGGATAAGATTAATAATCGGAAGAAGAAAACAAACTTTCCTTTTAGGTTATCCTTGTTGGCGCTGGATTGACATGTTTACGACCGTGAGAATTTCTTTAATTTATTAAAAAATTCTATAAAAGAAACACCGGCTAGTCGTCACGAGTCATGACATGTGTGCAAAATTTCAAATGTGCAATAAAAATCACTTACACTTTTACATTACTGATTAATGTTACGGGAAAAAATTAATGGTAATTAAATTTTAAGGCGTTACTTTTTACATTACGTAGTTATGTATAGGTCATTTAATAAACAATAAAGCCTTTACCGTAACAAAAGAAAACAGGACAATGGCAATGACAGACAGACAAGAACAGATAACAGAAACAGATCTCTAAATACCTATTATCTGTCTTGATTTTCAAGTGTCTATTTGCTTGTTATTGTTGACTACTTAGGGTTTATATTCTGTCAATAAGTAATAATTTTTAATTTTTGAAGTGAAACTTCTTTAGAATCGTGATTTCAAAACGGGTGCAACGGAAATACGACAGGTAAGAGACAAAACTATATATTCATCTCATTCTTTTGCAGATAAGAGACACAAATATATATTTATCTCATTCTTTTGTCGCTTTACTGAAGTTTCACTTCTATCGTGTGTGAATCGCACACCTTTTTTTAAAAAAAAAAACTTTTTAGACGCTTGTAATTAACACGCCTTCAAACAATGGTAACGTTGAATTCAACTTTGTTTCCATCATCAGCATCCATCATCCCAATTATTAATGAATTTGGATTAAATCTACAGTCCAGAAAAATGCAAACATATGTCTACAGCCGTCTAGAACCCCTACTCTTTTTATCATAATAATCCTAAATTATTAAGCTTGTTTCAATGTACATATGGAGTGAGATGTATTTGAATTTGAACTCTGTTACGTAACTTGTCAACAATTTTCGTGAACAAATCATAAGGCACAATTGTCACTAAAAATATAGATGACAACAGAAAAGAACAGAGGGTCAACGAGATAACCGTTTAAAAACTGCCTGATAAATAAATTGTCTTATATTAGGCTGTGTACACACACACTAGTATTGTTTCTATATATAAGTCCTAGAGAGTATTTTTTGAACACACACACACAAATACATATTTAAGCGAAGTCCCTTGTGGGGTAGACAGAGTATCGAGTGATAAGTGTCACGAATCTTGCAGACTTGCCCCGCTTCCTCCACATCCATTACTCTTTTTGGTTTTGGAGACTACACTACCGTTTGATAATACTCGAGCCGGATAATGGAATGTCAACCTAAGGGTAATAAAATACTTAAATTAAAAATATCAATGAACTCCCGACAAAACCTGTATGTAATGTAGCTAAGAACCATCTCGATCAAGTTAGCTTTCAAACAATAAAATACACGTCAAAATAAAAGTTATGATGCCACACACAGACACGTCTAACTCAATAAAATAAATTATTTGTATACATGCCTATAATATATAATGCATATGTAATCGCCTTTGTGGTCTATAGTTTAGTTGTTGGACTTGACTGCCTGAGGTCCCGGGTTCGAATCCCGGGTCGGGCAACAAAAAGAAAATTGGGTTTTTCCAATTTTCTAATAAAAAAAAACGTTGCTCGGGATTGGATACGTGTCCGGTTAGCGATATGCTCCAATTATCACATTGTGGGAATTAGTGTCTTCGGCTAGTCGTGGGTGCCTGGTTGTGCCTCAGCCTACCTCTTCGGGGATATGGGCGTGAAGATATTTTTTTTGGATACTTGCTTTACAGTAATCAGCGCATATATTTGACCTTTTAACTGATATCTGGGTTGCTTACTGTACTACCAGATACTAACTACCAGATACTGGTCAATAAAGAATTTCCCACATAAACTGTTCGTTAATGTAATCGTGAACTTTTGTAGTTATCATAAAGTAAAATGTGAAAGTAAAACAGTTGTGTATAATACTTGGACTTAGTTACACAATTTATTAACGCATACTTATAAATGATATACAACAAAAATTGTCTACACGGTAGCTAATTACAAAAATATCTTACGGCCGCACTCTGAGAGGTCAATAATCTTTTAATCAGTAATTAAGTGGACATTTTTTAAACAATTTTGATATAATTACAGATTAAATGCTGTAACAGATGTCGTAATTTCGACGTGCACAAACTAAGCAAATTATAAAATATCGCTATCTTCTTTTAATGATAGTAATAGAAAGAGATAAAACGCTCTCAGATTAGTCTGTAGTACACAACATTTCAACAGACGTTTAATCTATCACTAGGATAACGTCAATTTTTAAAACATCACAATTTGACATGTCCCGGACTATTCTGACATGTCTAAAACGTTCCATCTTCTTTTAATCCCCGACGCAAAAAGAGGGTCATAAGTTTCACCTGTCTGTCTGTCTGTGGCATCATAACACCCGAACGAATGCAGTGATTTCAATTTAGTTTGTATTTGTATTAAAGGTTACTTATGTGCGAGTGTTCTTAGACATGTTTGATGAAAATCGGTCGAGCCGTTTAAAAGTTGTGGGGGGTGAAAATAGGGAGATAAACCGAATTTTAAAGGGAAATTAAGTTCTTGTGTCGGGATTTATTTTTAATTTTTAAATTAATTAATTTTATTTCATTTGAAAAAAAATAGCATGCATCTAAAATAAGTTTAGTTTGTGATCAGCAGAATCACCACCATGTCTGTTTACTTACGCATCATAAAAGAAACACTGATGATGATGTACATGTTTTACTATTTAAAGACTTGCATTCCATGAAACTTTACCAATTTGCGCAAAATAATCATAGAACAAATTTTTTTATTAGAATAACATAGAATCAAAGAACAATAGAGAGTGATAAATTTGTTCTGGGTTTGTGTTTGTTGAAGGACCGACAAACATTTTTATTTAATCATGCTTTATGATAAGAAACTATAAAACATAAGACAATACTTCAATACGTAGTACCTACTTAAATACCTACCAAAGAGACAAGCAATTCAAGCAAAGTTTAGTTGGTATTGTAACGTATCTATACCCTTTATAAGCGTTTGTTCCATTCAAACATACGGTATGTATGTTTGTTCCATTCTAACTTCGAAACGGGTGAACCGACTTTAATTAATTTGATCATAGAAGACTTTGGAGATTTTTTTTGTAATTATACAGCGAACAAGGATACGGCTTTCCAGATGGTAAGGGAAAATCGTATCCTATAAACATCATAGATGTTACAAGTGCGTCGACGTCCTGTTACCAGGAGTTTATGTTTTTGGGAGGAGACTACTCTACCCTCTGGACAGAAAAATGAGTGTCATTAGTCATTACTCGTTACGGCAGCAGGAATGCCCGGTCAAGTAGCTGCACAGCTCTCTACCAGTACCAGTAGTATCCATGATAACGACCCATTTAACGTATGCTCGCTTCTTACGACCTGCCAGGCAGTAAGGCAAATGGTCTAACTGGTCTTTTATAAATCCGCCCAGTGCGCCCACAACGTTACACATTCGATATGCTAATGCTGACGATCAAAGAATATGTCGCTGGCATCAACAACACAAATAAAATGTGAATATTTACAAATTCACGGCTCACACACACACACACACACATACACACACACATACACACTATCTGTATGTTTCCAAAATAGCGGTGACTCAGTAATCAGCGTACGAGACACCAGTTATACGACACTGGGTCGGCGAGCTCGATCCCGATGGAAACTTAAGGATGGTGTTGCTCTGGATCTCCTGTGTAGAATAAACCATCTGCCTTTGTCACCTATACCTAGCAGCTCGTAAGAGGCTAGCATAGACTAAACTGGCCATTACTTACAATACCGCTTATGGTAGAATGTTGTAATGCAGCTTGCCCGGGTAATGCATTCAACAGTTTCATGTTCTCGTTCTCGGATGGTATGGGCCTAAAACCCCGGGAACAGTACACACACAACAGTTATAACGTCTATGGTGTCTATGGGCCTCGGATATATCTTACCATCAATAGTTACTTGTACTCGTTCGCTGTCGTATCACAAAAGTGAAAATCACAAATAAAAGCTGAATCCTTACGGTTATCCTTACAGAAAGTAATGCTTACACATTAGGCATTGCATTACGCATTACTTTCTGCACCGTGTATGAATGTGTCAGAAATAAATGTTACTCAGTATACGACACTAGTCTAAGAGGTCGTTTTTACTCATTTTTACGACTTTAACATAACGTGACAATTTACGCTTATTTCAAATATAGAATATGACAGACAGTTACAACACAAATAAAATCTGGTTTACGAGCATACAATACATCTGTACGGTATCCGAAACAAGCATTGCTATACAGGGTGACTGGTACTTAACGTATAATCTTGAGAACAGAATTTGACTCTCCATACAATTTGTCAGAGGACGTAGAACTTTTTGTATGGAATTTTCTAAAAGTTGTAGAACAAAAGTTGTTGCTTTTGACTAAAGCCGCCCTAGAAAGGTTATACGTTAAGTACCAGTAACCCTGTATAATATACGACACACTGGGTCAGAGAGGTCGATTCAAAAAACTTCAGGTAATAATCTTATGCACATTTCCAATGTATAAATATATGACATCGTCTAATAAACCTACTAAATATATTTTATATAATTTATGGCTCACGCACACATACTCATTAACGGCTCAAATCGTTAGTCGAGAGGTTTATATTAAATACAGGTTTCATGTTACCGATGACCTACGAGATTCGATTCCCAAAAGCGAAATTTAATAAATTGTTCCGGGATCAATTAAAATCTCCAGGTATAGCCACTTTCATATTTTGAGGTAGTAAAACTACAAGAAATAGACTACGATTAATTCAACAAGTAAATCATGTAGGTGTACACGTGATTTCCTTGGGATTCCATCATCATATCCAAACTTAGTGGCAATTGGACCACCGCGGAAGTACACTCTCTCTCTCTATTAGGTTTTCTTTTTCTAAAATGGGTCGTGATTCCGAGCTAGTCCCATATAATTTTATCATAATCCGACTAGTGTTAGGTACACCTACTTAAAAATGCATACATTTTTGCTTATGTTGACGATCCCACCTTGATTAGTAATAAGGAAACTACTATGTTGATAAAATATACGTAAGACCATTTCGGAATCATTTGCTAATTTCGAAAAAAGAATTACATATCAAATCGCGACGTGGCACCTACCTAATGAAATAATTCAAGTAGGTTTTTGCAGTTTTACTGCACTTAATTTTACAATTCATAGTCCAATTCTTCAGAAAGTTAATACATAATATGTTTATTTATTTTTATTATATGATATTGAAAGAAACATGCAGTCGGATTTCTTGATAGTAAGAAATTCGTGACACCTGGAGACACAAAAGGTGATATTAACTAATGGTGCGTTGCCAACCTGAGGCCGAGATATTATGCCTCGAGCAATAGTAAGTTCATCGACTACCTTAACGTCAACGGAAAGCACTGACGTTATGGCGGCAGAAATAGATAAGGCGGTGATACCAATCCGGACGAGTCGCTGCGAAACTCTACCACTTAGACGTCAAGGTGTTGGTGACGGTAAGACTATGATCGCCTTTCACGAGCTGCCTGGCATGAAAGCAGATGCTCGATTCTGCACAGGAGCCTGGACTAACAAGAAACATATCGTCGATGAAGTACCAATACCTCCTAACTGACAATTTTGTCCAAAATTACTTTTTTATTGCAATAGACATAAAACTCATATTCGCATAGATGGAATTCACTCCTATCTAAAACTTCTTTACCAATAAGCTTCCTGAGTTATGTGAAAATATCTACTAAGTCAAAGAATTCATTCGTTCGTTAGTATGTTATGGAAATATCTCGTGTAAATTTAAATTCTTAACACTTAGGAGGTATTGGTACTTCATCGACGATATTTAGACTACCATCTTCAGGCTATGGCAATATCGTCTGATGCGCGAACAAAACCAGTCACCAACCAGATTATTTGCAACAACGAACACTAAAACATATCAGCACGTATTTTGTGCATTCGCAACCTAGATTTCATTACGTTGATAAAGACACGAGTGAAACAATGAGTAATGTTTGCTATAATAAGAAATTACTGAGGGATCTCGCTGATAAAAGATAACAAAATGATACGACACAGATAACGGGCAATCTATGAATGAATTTGATAAGATTTTCTGAAAATACAGTAGTAACTAGTGCAGTTCTAGACAGTCCAACTTTTCTACGGCCGAAAACATTTAGACATCTTTGGCATTTTACCAATAATAAAACGTTTTCACTTTCCCCTTAAATTGTCAAAATTGTATAAGATAACATTGCAATGCATTATCGCCTCTGTGGTCTAGTAGTACGGCAATGGTGGTGACCACATGAGGTTCCGTATTCGATTTCCGGGTCCGGCAAATTAAAAATGTGTAATTTTCAATTTTCTAATAAAACAAACTTGCCGGGATCGGGCAAGGGTCCGACTGCTGATAGTTTTTCCACCTTTCACTTTGCGGCCCCTAAGTCGTACGTTCGGTTAATAATTGTGAATGCTCTATTTGTTCATCCGTCTATCTCTTCGGGGATGCGGGCGTCAAGATGCTTACAGTACATTTTTTTATTTCCATGAAGGGCACATTTTTAGAAAGTATTATATTAAACATTTAAGAATATATATTTAAAATACAATTAAATCTTATTACACATAAAATAGATATCAAAAAATAAAATTTATAGATATGGCTGGTGCGATCCATACAAGATAACTTGGACAATGATAAAAATATAAGAAAGATAGAAAATATAAGATAGATAAAGACACCAAAAATGTTAGCAGAGTTATGCTAATTTAAGATTGGTATAACTTTAAACAAAGACGAAGGTAAGAGTTAAGTTTATATTCCAGTCTGCATAACAACGTTATAAAGACTATAATAGCAGGATTAATGTTGGAGTACTTAGTCTAAACACACGGACTAAAGCACTCCAATATTAAAGTTGACAATATAGTCTGTATTGAAGTGTAATAGAAATTATAATATCAACTTGAACCTTGAAGTACTTTATTCTATGTTTATTAACTAGCTGTTACCCGTGGCTTTGCTAGCGCGGCAGTTAATACATTTACTAATCATAGGCCATAAATAAGTACTTTCATACAAACTTTCAACCCCTATTTCACCCCCTTAGGGGTATAATTTCCAGAAACGCTTAAATACGTATCTACTTATTTTTAGTAAGTAAAAAAATAAAGTTTAACATTTCTAACTTAAAAGATGACGGTCTTTCATACAAAGTTTCAGCCCCTATTTAACCCCTTTAAGGCTAGAATTTCCAAAATTTCGTTCTTAATGGGTTTCACTTAATATAACGATCCTACTCACCAAATTTCATGGCTGTAACTCTTAACAGTTTTTGCTTGCTAAGTCAGTCGGGACATGTCATTTTATAAGTATAGAGATAGATATAATAGACATACAGTGTAAGCGTAAAGGAGACTGAAAACGTAACTAGTTTGACCGGCTCCCGTACCCTCCAAACCGAAACACGAAATCATTTTCGTATATTGTCATCTAATCCGCGTTTTTTAGCGGAATGTAGGTACCTATTTCTGTCACACCCGCAAAATGCACACGTTTAAAATAAATGTCGGCCACCCAGTAACGAGCGACAGGAATCCAACAAACACATTAACAGTCGCCATTAACAAAACAAACGTTAAACGCATTCCACACGAAATTTATAAGTGGAATCACGATTACAGTAACTTTTCACCCTTTGACTCACTCAACTCTTACGAGCTACTTGGATTCCTATTCCATTTTCCATCAACACAAATTCAGTAAGGTTTGGTTTATTAGTCACCAATACCATGAGCAGTAATAGGTGATTTAATACACCAGTTGTTCTTTGGTGTCCCTAAACGGAATGAATTTCTTACCATTAGGAAATCCATCTGCTTGTTTGCCTTCCAATATCATAAACAAAATCTTTAACCGATTACGCGGATAATGAGGTTCATTTGGATTGGTACCACCTACCCACTACTCAAAAGTTAAGTCACTTACAACTTCAGTCGAAAGTGTTATACCTAATTGCGGAGTAAATAACTGGCCATATCCGAGTCAGAGTACGAGGCTAGTTAGAGATAAAAATGTACAGAAAATTACTGAGCCTGCTCCCAGCTCAATACATACTTTACTCCTACTTCTGAGATATTAGCACCAAGAGTTGTTAACTAACACTACTGTTGATGTAGTAAAAGAAGTTCCAGAAATTAACATGTTCCTATGAACAATCAAGCAAGTAAGACTGGAGGGTAATCAAGCAAACACATTTTCGAAGTATACGGTAAAAAATACAGAACTTATTAAACACCAAAAGCAATAATGACTTATAACGCAACAACTACATGTAGCTGCGATGTTAAACGTCTTGTGCGAGTAACTGCACTAGCTGCCCTGCTCAACTGGAACACAACATTGGCAAGCATGTCAATGGCAGCCGCTTCTAGTGGCTTTGCCTGCATGGGCATAACTTCCCTCATTAATAAACTTCTAAACAATACAGCCTTCTAAGGCCAAAGAACACAAAAAAATATTTGTTTGAAAGTTTCAATTATTAGCCTTTGTGGTCTAGCGGTTCAGTTGTTGGACTTGACTGCATGAGGTCCCGGGTTCGAATCCTGGGTTGGCCAACAAAAAGAAAATTGAGTTTTTCTAATATTCTAATTAAAAAAAATGTTGCTCGGGATTAGGAATGTGCCCAGTTGGCGATAGACTTGCCACCTATCACATTGTGGGACTTAGTGTCTTCGGCTAGTGGTGGGTGCCCAGGTTGTGCCTCTACCTACCTCTTCGGGGATATGGGCGTGAAGATACTTATTTTATTTTAGAGACTATATTTAATATCATTCCTACAAATAATTCACCAAAAATAAACCTTGACTTCACAAATAAAATTGATCAATTGAATCAATTGGTGCCAGACCTTGTGACATGTGAGATGATGTCATCAGGAAACCTAGAATGGTGTTACAGTAACTTATTCAATTCGTCTGTTATAACTGATGTCATCCTTGTGCAGGTTATAATGCAAAGGTTGAGGTCATTAGAACGACCCACTGGCTATTCCTCTTCATTCAATCAAGGATATTTAACATGTATGTCAATAGTTTATTGTTTGTGTTTATTTTAATTATATGTTTTCGTGAAATCTTTTCACTTAAATTTTTTAAAGCACGTAGGGTATGTTTGCCTATTTGCGTCCACCCATTTTGCGGACACCGTTTAAAAAACCCTTAAAAATAAGTGTACTAACAAACTAGGGAAATGAAAAGTCGATTCTGCCTATAATACAATATATTAGACACACACACACACACACAAAAGAACTGTTCGCATAATTTTTCCTGCTTAAAAAAAATAATGAATCTTACTTATACAAAAAAGTTTTGTAAATCCCATCCCATGTAAAATTCTTATCGCCTCTGTGGTTTAGCGGTCCGGGTGTTGGACTTGACTACATGAGGTCCCGGGTTCGAATCCCGGGTTGGCCAACAAAAAGAAAATTGAATTTTTCCAATTTTCTAAAAAAAAAAAATGCTGGTCGGGATTGGAAATGTGCCTGGTTGGCGATAGGCTTGCCACCTACCTCATTGTGGGACTTAGTGTCTTCGGCTAGTCGTGGGTGCCTTGGTTGTACCTCTGCCTACCTCTTCGGGGATATGGGCGTGAAGATACTTTTTAAAATCTTTAAAAGATTTTGTTAGATCTGCAGGTAGTAAATTTTCTCTTAGAGATTTCACATCAAGCACGTCCATTTTACAAAAAAATTTTGTTTCCTTAAATTACTTTCCTAAATATTTCCTCCTAAATCCTAAATTACCTATCATGTTCTCTCTTTCGTTCTTGACGTGGTCTTTATCTTTATTATTTTCGTGCGTGC
>NJDC01058209.1:82633-107689 GCA_002245475.1 Calephelis virginiensis | reverse complement strand
AAAATTCATTTGTTATAAATGAAAAATTTCACCTCAGTTAACCTTCCTTCTCTTTCGTTTCTATGGCGATAGAAAAGGGACGACTGCTTTCGTATGCGAAAAACTGAGTTTATTGTCAAGTATGTATAAAAAAGTATTCGGCATTATGTGAACTCGCAGTTTAGCCGGTTACTTACGTAAACACAAAAGTGTTATAGGCTATATGATGACTAATAAAAAAAAGCGGTCCGGGTGTTGGACTTGACTGCATGAGGTCCCGGGTTCGAATCCCGGGTCGGCCAACAAAAAGAAAATTGGATTTTTCCAATTTTCTAATAAAAAAATGTTGGTCGGGATTGGAAATGTGCCCGGTTGGCGATAGGCTTGCCACCTATCACATTGTGGGACTTAGTGTCTTCAGCTAGTCGTGGGTGCCTTGGTTGTACCTCTGCCTACCTCTTCGGGGATATGGGCGTGAAGATACTTTTTTAATAAAAAAGAATAAACTGAGTTTTGGCGCCATCGAGAGAAAAAATGGTCGAAGTTTTTTTTATAATTATTGAATTTCGTGTTTACATTAAGTGAAATTAGTCAATTTTGGTGGCATTTTGTACAATTTTGTTCAGTGAAAGTGCACAAATGAAATATTTATGAAGCAATAAGTGTATCGTGTATTTTCTCGCTGCCGCCAAATCTCACTAAAGAGCTAGAGTAACGAAGCCACCGCTTTACTCAAGACCCTGACATGACTTTGACTTATGACCTATAACTTACGACGTATAACTTAACATGACTTATGACTGTTAAAAAGTATTTATTTATACGGAAGACGTGACTGCATGGCCTAAAGGTCTTAGCCGGCCCCAGAAAGGAGCAAATCAACTTAAAAAAAAATTTTGAAAGCTGTCAGACATGACATTGACATCTGTCCAATTATTATCAGACAAAAGAAACATTTAAGATGCTTCTAGTGTACCGAAAATATGACAATAATTTGTAATACAGTTAGACAATTTTGTAGAACTAATCCCCAACAGATTATTGGCTTTTACCGCAACCGCTGCGGGTAATGTCGGTAATGCACATTGTTCCTTTGATGTTTAAGTGCCACTTTAATGTTACGTGTGTTTACTGAGCTAACTTGCGGTTATAGATGTTTTTTTATTTAATTTTACGGTAATAGGCACGCACTCAACGCAACAAACAGGCATAACTTATGTCTTCTGATATATCCGCTACTTGACCCACTTAGACAGGGTTGGGATAGGAAAAGTGTATTCTTTGGGACATATAAATATCATTAACGTATTAGAACTTTTTCAAATGATTAAAGATTATGGAGCAATATATTCGATTGAAGCCATTATTTCAAACAACTAATTCCGAAACAATTTTGAGAACCACGTGCTTATTTTCGTATCGATTCTAGCTAAAACTTTGAAAAGCTACGGTTTAGTTTGAAAATGTCAAAACAAAAGGCGGAAATGCATGTTTGCTTAAATTTCTTAGGCTTAATAAAACTCAATTTAGAAGCGATATTTATCAAAAAGAAGAAGAAGAAGGCGGAGTTTTTGGCGCCATCGAGAGAAAAGATAGTAGAAGTTTTTTCATAATTATTGAATTTCGTGTTTATATTGAGTGAAATTAGTCAACTTTGGTAGTATTTTGTACAATTTTGTTCAGTGAAAGTGCACAAATGAAATAATCATGAAGAAATTAGCGTATCGTGTATTTCCTCGTAGCCGCCAAATCTCAATATATGAGCTTGACATGACTTCACCCAAGAGCCTGACATGACTTACTGATGGCTTATGACTGATGACTAATTATAATTGATTAAAATTGATATAAAATTTGATACAAATTTCTACTTTACTAATGTCAAAATACTAACGTGAAGGCTAAACCTTAAGGAAAGAAAAAAAAAGATTCTGAAGGCAGCTCATCATTAAATTGTGACGATAATACTTTTTGCTTCGCTGCACTTCAACTTGGTACTGTTATAAACTGATTTATCGACGAAGTTAAAGACATAAAACCAAAAGCTATATTTATAAATGACGAACTTAAGAAAATTTATCATAAGAGTGTTTAAAGAGTAATATGACAAAGGTTGCAAGCTATTATTTCTCGGCATCACGAACAATTGCACCACTATCCCTGCGGTTTTTCTGTCATTTTGTTTCAATGTCAGCCAAGTAATCTTTCTTGTAGTTTTAAATTGTAATTTTAAACCGCCTTCTTTGTCGTGGCAAGGTAAACTAGAGACAAACTTTTTATGACTAAGTAGTTTTACCACATTTGATTGTGAAATCGAGCAAATAAGACAAAAGCCTCGTCAAAAAATGTCACGATTAAGCAATATTGCTGAAGACCGTGTTAACAGGTAAAGTGAAAAATAACAGAGGACGTTGGGTTCCTAAGAAAGAATGATAACATGGATGTTGAAATTACAATTTGAAACTGAGTGAATTTGGAATTGCAAACATGTTTTGCAGAAATTAAAAAAAAGTATCGATGGAGAAAGTTTTTTTTATGATATTGGAAGGCATACAAGTAGATGGATTTCCTGATGGTAAGAAATCCACACAGCCTAGAGACACCAAAGATGGTAATTGTGCGTCGCCCACCTGAAGCCGAGAAGTTAGGCCTCGAGCAAAAGTAAGTTTACCGGCTACCTTACACTCCAAACTGGAACACGTGAACGAGGTTGTCACGGCAGATGTAGGGATGGCAGTGGCACCAATCCGGGCGAGTCGCTGCGAAACGCTACCAGATCAGATGTTACAGTGCTAGTGACGGTAAGCCTATGCTCGCCTTTTAAGAGTTGCCTTGCAGGAAGGCAGATGGTCTATTATGCAAAGGAGCCCGGACCAACACGGGGAAAAAATAACTATTGAAGAACACTAATTAAGTTATAACAAACAAACCAAAGAGAAGCTGGCTGGGTTTTTCATGCTGTCTTCGTTGTACGAAGAGTATCAAATTCATAACGAGTTATCTTACATCAGGACACGCCATGCGGATCAATTTAAACTGTATGATTAAATGTACATAATTTATTTACGTCTAAGCTTTTTGTTGCATGTCCCACCACTTATAAAGTAATTAAACTAGTTTTTTTGGTTTCTTATGATGCACGTAGAAATAATGAAGCTATATTAATATTAATATCTAAAATAAAACTACACACACGTTTCAGCCATAATCTTTCAAAAGGCAGTTAAAACTATCAAGGTTACAGTTCTTACATGTGGGATTTTATTATATTATGAATGCGTGCATGTATTAATTTTTACGAATCTTTACAATGGTTCTGAAGTTTTTATATAAAAAGTTACGCTTACGTGGACAAGCAGAAAATAGCGTTAACGAAATATTGCCCTTTTGACCTTTAGAAAAACACACGATCACAAAAAGCAGTAAGCAATGTAACACACATTTTTACAAAAAATATCAATCTTTTACCACAGTAGATAGCGTTTCCACTAATACACTAACGGTCGCAGTCATAGATGTTAATCAACATTTAATCTGTCATTAAGTCACAATTTTGTATTAAAAATGTCGACTTGATGACTGATTTAAAGATAATTGATGTTTCTGAGCGCGGCCAACTATTTCCGGAAACATCATCTAAATTGAATTAAATCAGCACATGCATTCTTACGAAACCTTGCATTTTTATGGAATAACAAGTTATACCACTGATGGTAAGGCGACAACTGTCGCCAATAGACACCATAAATGTAGATTGTAGGTATCCTGTGGTTGGGGTGATCCGCGAATCTAACAAGTTCTTTAGTCTTTACCCCCCCTTTTTTTTAAGTGTGGAAAATCCTTCCGGATACCCGCTGCTCTCGGGAGAAAACAACGGGTTATGTCGGACTCGAACCGACTAAAAACCACACTATGACCTTCGTGTCGCCCGGCTAGGAGCGAGATGGGGTCGCGTTGGCATTCACCATCTCGCTCCGAAGTCTTTACCCCCTACGGTAACACAGTGCTAAATTATAGTAGCAGGATTAAGTAAGAGAGTGGTTTACTACCAGAGGAAGTTGCTAATAGTCTGTCCCCAGTAGCCTTGCTGGTAATAACCCATTTCACCTACTACCAGTAAATATTACTAGAATTTCATGTATCCATTTAACATCATCAAGATAATTTATCATGAATAACATAACTGAGATAAAACTACAGAGCGCACCAGTAATAAGACGAGATCGTGATCTTGGAACACTTTTTTATATCTTATTGTAATACTTGGCACTTCCTGTAAGAGGCATCAATTTGCCTCGGTATCGCTTTAAAACGGACACAGGCCGACGACCTTCAATATAGTGAGTCATTTGTCCGTCGTTATATCAATCTGGAAAACTATATTGAGCACCCCAACAATTTGTGGGTTTATTAACCCACTAGCTGTGGGTTATCCACTGACCGCGTGGTTGATAGTGCATGGTCGTGATTTTCGGGATAAAAACTATCCTATGTGTCAAAGTTACACTCTATGTGTATGCCCAATTTCATGACAATCGATTCAGCAGTTTTTGCGTGAAGGAGTAACTAACAAACATTGAAACTTTCGCATTTATAATATAAGATTTATAAACGCTATAGTGTATTATTTCGGAGCGATGTATGGATGATGGAGGATGTGAAGAAGATAAGATAACTTGAGATTGACATAGGCAACTTTCATTTTATTATTTCTAGGGGTTCCCCAGGAAAAGTTAACTACCTGGACGTAGGACTAAGAGATCCAGAGGAGCCTAAAGAATGATAGATGAGACAAATTTGCAAGGAAGCGTTATCAATTATTTTCCTTGCTGACTGATCATAGGCTTCCAATAAATATTGTCATTAGCATTAACTGGACGGAAAAAGAGGGGTGATATAAGTTTGATTTGTCTTTGTGTGCATCTGTTTGTGGCATCATAATTTTTGTATTTATGGAGCGATTTTAGTGCGGATTTGTTTCTTCAAGCTGACGTGAGTAAGATGATTTTTAGCTACGTCATGAGTGATAGAACATCTTTAATTTTTAAGACTTGCGTTTTAGATGCTTCCATTTATATACGTCATTGATCAGGTCCTCAGCCCAATTAGTGCATAACCTAAACTTTATTAACTTATTTGCGGTCGTACTTCCGACTTTTCTTGATAAACTTTTAGATAAATCTAAGATTTTTGGATTGCCTATAACTAAATTGTAACTCACATGAAAGTAAATCTTACATGGTGTAATTATTTTAACAGTCCTTACTGGTCCTTCTCTCTCCAGTATGTGTTGCACTTGATCGACTTTCCGTGATAAGTTGATTTTTAACGATCAGTGTCTTAAATTTAGAGTAAGGTTCAGAATTCACAGGTTTGTAATAACAAAATTTAGAAGGGTTTTAAGAAACTAATTCAAACTTCGTTGTAAGCAAGTTAACGACCGGGTTTTTCATTGTTTTATCTTTTGATCTTACATCATCAAATTGAGTTTAATGTGAACCCAATTTGTTAAATTGATTATAACAAACACTTTTTGCGCATTTTCTGTTTTTTAACTTGCAAACTTCCCCATACCATGCGTCATTAAATATTACTCACAAATTTCCCCGTAATTGGAGCAGGTATTTTGCTTAGTGGTAATCTAGCATTTTAAAAGATGATTTGCACTTAAGGAAATAATATTCTTCTCTATCATTTACTTATAATTGTTTGTTGTTTGAAAACTGTAATTATGGCAAACTATGGCATTGATCACTATTTAAATGCAAAAGCGAGGAATTCAAATTAGCTCAGTTATTTTTAATATTTCTGCTTTATATTTGAGACGTTGAATTTGCATTTTTATCATAGGATAGCTAACAAACAGACGGTTTTGCTGACGGCAAGAGACAATCGTCGCTTAAAGTATACATAGTCCTATCTTATCGCTGAGATCTGATTCACCGTGTGCAACTCTGCTGGTAAAACTACCCGGTAGCAATTTATAGAAGCCTGTATAGTTAAGATGGTGGTTTTGATCTGGGCTTCTGTACAATATTCTGACACTTTTATTATTTTGAAGAGGTCAGGACAGTCGCCAAGATCACTGCGACTTAAACAGCTCTCATGTAATCACACTTATCCGTTAAGCTGACATGTGTTCTGCAAGCTCTTGGGACGCTCTTGGGACTTGTTTGCTTAATATCCTGGGAGTGTTTTATATGTCTGCCAAGAAGCTTACTTCTTGTATAATTAAGTGCTGGAAAATCACAGAGTATATTTATTGCCGTCTCCACTACCATAGAGCTGGACCTAGCCAGATTTCTCTGATAGGATCAGGATGAGTCTAGATGTTTGTTCAGCCTAAAGTGGCCTGTTAACACGCTTGGACTAAAATCCTGAAGTATTTTCGTTTCACGGCAATGGCATTCGAAATAGATCTACAGAATTCCGCAACACATATTTTTGCGTCTTCTAGGCCAACCTCATTCAGTCAGTTAAATTATCTTTCCTGTGGGGCCCAGTTCTTAAGTAAACTTCTAAAACTGCTACTGGCAACCCTACAAACCACTAAGTTCTACTACTTTTAAAAGTAATGTGTAATTCACGATATAATAATAAGGACAAGTTACACAAATTGAATCTAATGCAGTAAGAATATTATGTATTAGTCAAAGATACTAATAAATATAAATAAATTATACATATTTAATATACATATTTATTGAATGCCTGCGTATGTCACTGAACTTCTAGACGACTAGACCGATTTTGATGATTTTTTTGTGTGTGTTCAAGGGGATTCGAGAATGGTTTAAAATGTTTGTTTATTTTTTTTTTTCATTTGTTGATTTTAGAATGTTTTTCATTGGATCCGGCAGAATGCGCTACTATCGAGCATGATATATTATGTAGTAGCTGATAATATCAAGCGATACGAAGTTTTCTGGGTCGGTTAGTACTAGAATAAATTTAATAAACACCCAAACCCGGAAATGCAGACACCTAAATGTTTGCATAACTTTGCACACTTGTACTTGCAAACTTTGCACACTTTTCCCGTCTGGAATGGAACTCGAGCCTCACGGTAGATCGATGGAATTAGCCATGGATACTATCTTCTTGAACAACAAGGCGTCAAACGAAAGACCATCACAATAAAAATTGAAATAAATCTGGTTGGAAAACCCCTTACGAATATTTATTAATCATACATTGTGGGTTTTATAAATAATAATGTACCTACTGCGTGTTACTCTACGTCATTTTTAGTAAATCTTAGTAATAGTGTGTTTTTGCTTACATATTCAGCTGTTTCACATTTTAATGCTGTTTAAATCGAACATAAAAGTATCTTAACGCCCATATCCCCGAAGAGATAGGTAGAGACATAACCAAGGCACCCACGTCTAGCCGAAGACACTAAGTCCCACAATGTGATATGTGGCAAGCCTATCGCCAACCGGACACATATTCAATCCAACGTTATTTATTGAGAAATGGAAAATTACTCATTTTCAATTTTTCTGCTGTCCGACCCAGGGATCCAACCCGGGACCACAACAAGTCCTGTCCAACGCCGGACCACTAGACCATAGAGGCGACATCTATACTTCTATACTAATATTATAAAGCGGAAAGATTTGATTTTTTGTTTATTTGTTTGAAATGAATAGGCTCCGAAACTACTGGACCAATTTCAAAAGTTCTTTCACCTTTAGAATGCTACATTATCCCCGAATGACATAAGCTTTGTTTCATCAAAATCGGTGCAGTAGAAGCCAAGTTACGCAGGCGAATCTGCGTGAAACTGCTAGTCATATATAATCGGACATAACGCCAACATTTCTTAACATACATTGTTAATGTTGAATCTGCACAATTTACTGTTATTGCAATAAAATCAAACTGAACAAACAGTAAATTGATGCCTCACCATTAATCAGTACAGACTGCCTGTTACAAAATAAAGTGGAGTTTATTGAATAAATTGAAACACATTTGACACAAAATCCATGCAAATGTTGGCAAGGCCAATCTGTGTTTTAAAATACAGAGTGCGTACTTGTGTGTGTTGAATACGAAATGAATTGGTCACTGCGCAATTGAGGCAAGACAAATTGAAGCAATATAATTTGGACAATTTTAAAATGGTATTGAACTCTAGTGCATACGTAGTGCTTAGGTACTCCCCGTGTTGGACTAGGTCTGTGTATTGGAAGGCAAACAAGCAGACGGATTTATTGGTAGTAAGAAATTCACGCTGCCTAGACACCAAAGGTGGTAATGGTGGTAATAACCTGACGCCGAGATGTTAAGCCCCGAGCAAAAGTAAGCTTACCGGCTACCTTAACCGACCGAACCGGAACTGACGTTATTAAGGCAGAAATAGGTAAGGCGGTGGTACTAATCCAGACAACAGCATTTTGAGACTTCAGTGTATGTTACTTTTATTTAAACTTCTATGCAACTTTCTTTTATAATAGCATTGTTTTGTAGTACCTATAATACAAGCATTAATTCACTTACTTTAGAATTAAATCACATTATATTATTTAGAAAAAAATTGTCAATTTTGTTTAGAATATATTTTATTCTTCTAAACTATATAGAGAATACAATTTTCATAATACATCATCATATACATACAAACCAATATTCATAATTGGCTTAGAATAGTATTTGCCGTAAACCTATTCGCATTCATTTATTTTAACTTTTTATTATTTCAAGAATGTCGCCAGATGCAAAAGATGTTAGACATGTCCTCTTACTTAAGATGGATGGCGATATAAATATAAAACTGATTTGTAAACAATCGCCGTTTGTTGGAAAGAATCCAAGTAGGTATGCATCACTTTAGCGTTTTAACGGAATTATACTTCGAATTCTCCTCAACCATGACGAGAATGTGTGCAAAATTATGGCTACATTGTGGTGCATGTCCAATACCATTTTAGATACTTCTAACAATCAGCAGTCATAGGCTTTTATGAAATAAAATGAAATGAAAATGTTTAAAAGTTGTTACAAAATGTTTAAATGTTGTGCAAATATCTAACTTAATTAAAATATAGTTTTTATTTTTGTTATTTATATATTTCTATATATAAATTCGTTAAAATATATTTACGACCAGGCTAGCACTTATTTACTTATTTTGCTTAAATTAGCAAAAATTAGAACGATCGAGTTTTACCCTATCTACCATACACTACCACCGTTTCCAAAGCTAGCCATTCAGGAGAAGAAACGGCAAAACAAACTCCTCGGCAATAAAGACATTTCATATTTATATTTGTTAATAATTATATATGTATATTATCAATGAATCCTTTCTACAAGTAAGTCATTCACACCATAATGCGTTTTATCTAATATAAATACGACTTCTACCAATCAGCAGTCATAGGCCTTGGCGAATAATAAAATAGCCATTGCTCTCAGTAGCGTGGATTATAAGGAGTTGGAGATACTTGTTATAACTTTGTAACACTAAGGTTTAACATGATTTATCACTACATAGTATAAAACAAAGTCACTCTGTTCCTATGCCCCTTTGTATGCTTAAATCTTTAAAACGACGCAACGGATTTTGATGCGGTTCTTTTAATAGATAAAGTGATTGTAGAGGATGGTTTTATATGTATATTTCATAACCATGCAAAGCCGGGGCCGGCCGCTAGTAAAATTATATAATGTAGTATTAAATCATATTTTTAAACAAACCAGAAATATAAGCAGCCTATATTTTTTTTATATAAGACAGCTTACATGTTCTCGTTCATTTGATGATGATCTAACGGTGACTTCTCAATATATTTTTGAAAACTTGATATATGTCTATAAAAATATAAGTTTGTTTAAGAAAAATTGTGATGTACACGCTGTAAACACAAGGAATAAAAACAATCTTGTGCATAAGTCTCGTCTCCACAGAATCAGTTATTCTTTCATGGGCCAATGTATACGTTTTTACAATAAACTTCCCGAGCATATTAAAGACTTACCATTTAATAAATTTAAAAAATGTATTAAGATAAAGTTGTATGGTAAGGGTTATTATAAGATTTCGGAATATTTAGAAGACAGAAATGCTTGGGATTAATTGCTCCTCATGCCAATCTCTGCAAATTATTTGTGAATGTAATAAACTTTTGTAAATTAGATTTATAAGAAAAAAGACAAGCCCGCTGAGTTTCTTTCGCCGGATCCTCTCAGTGAGTGGCCGCGTTCCGATCCGGTGGTAGTTTTTAGAATTATATAGACGCGTTACAAGAATCTGTATATGGATCTACGTAATAAAAGCTATTTTGAATTTGAATTTGCTTAGAACCATGATATATAGAAACAATACATGAATACATATCATAGGTGTGATGCTATTATGTGGACAGGATCTAAGGTGCAAGTTTAGGTTAAATCGTTGAAGTCTGCCGGCTACCCTAACCTCCAGACTGGAACATATCACTGTCATTAAGTAGCAGCACGCCACTCTAGCACCAGTATTCTTGTTGTTAATAAGCCCCTTTAACCAATGCTCGCCTCTTTCAAACTCTCTTGCAGGAAGGCATATTATGCTCTATTCTTCACAGCACACACGGACCAACACGGGTTAAAGAAATACCAAAAATGGTTATGATAGACTACCAATCTACGTCCGGCATGCTAAATCTCTTGCTTAGTTTAGTGTCTATCATATTCAAAACAGGAACACGATAATAACCATCGCTAAAATTATTATAGCAGGAAAAATTTACGATGGTACCGAGCCCAGGGAGACAATGTAAGAGTTACATTGTAAATATAAATATTACAATATATAACTAATTCATTATGAACAATGAAGTTCTCAAGGATCGAGCCTTGAGAAGGTAGTTACGTTTTTTAGTCTGAAAAGGTTAAGTATAACTTTAACAGTATTCAACAAAAAAAAGCACATTAATCATGTCTTGTAACTTGTAGGATGAATTAGACCAGTCTATACTTTTTACATCACTAAAGTAACAAGAAAAGCAATTTTATGAAATTATCTTGTCAAGGCAATAAAAGCTAAGACAACAAGAACAAGCGGGGCTAGAATTTTGTTATAGTGATGGGCAAAGTAAAGTAATAAAAGTCTTGGTCTTGGTATTGCTTATCCAGTATTCTAAAATACTTGCAATTTTACACTTGCTAACGGGATTAATACTTTTCTTCTAGGGATGTGCAAAAGTTAAATTCGAAATCAAAATGAAAAATACAAAGTTATGATCACAAATACTTCAATAAACTACCCAATAAAATAAAATTAGAGATGAATGAGCTAAGGGTTTCAAAAAAATTAAAGAATTTATTGATAGAAACAAAAACTATTACTTATTTGATAATTTTGAAATGTGAAATCTAGAATGGATCGGTTTGCTCCAATTTGCAACACCCTAACAGGGTACATATGTCCTTCAAATATTTAGTGGAAATAATTTGTAATACCTATTTCAAGATTTATGAAGCAATAAATTTAGTTCGATTTGATTTGAAAGTCACCTAGTGACCAAATCTTAATTTACATGAAAATACTTGGATTTAATAATGTGCGAGTAAAGTCTTTGTTTTATGATTTGGTAAGACTAAGGGCCACTTGTACGTTCCTGGCTTAAGTATTTAACTCTGAGTTACCTTCTTACTAGGATTAAATCACTTTAGATTTGACAGTTTAACTCATTCTCAAATTTAAATCAGGAACGTGCAAGTGGCTCTAAGAATGCTATTTTACATCACTTGTTCATCTAGTTGTTCATCTAGAAGTGAAACTATGTACTGCTACTGAAGGTTACACTACTGACGAAGAACTGATGTAATTTTCAATATTGTTGACTCTCTCTAATGTAGTGGTCTCTCTTTCATGTTGACTTTGTTAAATGACTTCATAAGACTCTTTGAAAGTGATGCCGGTACATTAGAGAGAGTCAGCAATATTTGGAAATCTATATATTAATACGTGATGCCAAAACTTTGGACCCCTTTTTACGAAATTTGCGCTGACGCAGGAGCATAAAATTTGGCACACTTATAGTTTAAGCGTAAGAGAAGTGCAGAACGCTAATATTTTTCAATAATAATGATTATAAAGTATATTAAATCAATAAATAAAACGTTACACACACTACCATGCATTTGACACACACAAACAAATACATTGATGATAACGGTAAAAGATCACAGATCACAGAAGATAGATTTACGAACACGATTTTAATATGTACATAAAAATACGTAAATAGATACCGAAATAAATTTAATAAACATCCAAACCCGAAAATGAAAACATCTAAAATGTTCATCACACAAATGCCTACCCCATCAGGAATCGAACCCGAGCCTCGCGGTTAATCGGTATAGATAGGCGTGTACGCTAGCCACTCGACCAACGACGCCAGTTTTGGTCTTGATTTTATTCAAATATTTCTTGTCTTGATTGTGAGACGGATATTGCACTTCACTACTTTGTAATAAATAATGAGTCTTGTTTATAGAAGCATTGAGCCTTCAAAATGGGTCTCGTCGTCCTTGTTAGCAGCACGGGCGTAGTCCACTTGGCATATGAAATGTCATTGTCTATTGAATTAGTCCATTTTGGGCCACCATTTACAATGGTTTCCGTGCTATATTGTTCAATCAAACGATTGTTCTGTTTCATTTTAGCTATAGGTCTAAGAAAAATATTAGCGTTACCTCAATCATATAAGTATTAAAAAAACTGGTTGCACTCCGGGAGTGCCGGCAGAAGTGAAAATTTTAATACTAACGTTGTGCATTTTTGATATTTTGGAATGGTTAGGGAATAATTTTGCACGAATTGCTCTAATGATCAGTATGAAAGTTAGTACTTTTATGTGGTATATATAGTTCATTTATGTGGTAGAATACAATATTCATTTATAGCGCTATCGTAAACAAACATGACAACACCGCAAGCGCCCTGCGCCGTCTTACGAATTTTCGTCTTACTGATAGTATGAAAGTTAGTACTTTTATGTGGTATAGTTCATTTATGTGGTAGAATACAATATTCATTTATTGAACAAGCATGACAACACGAACAATCGCGCAAGCGCCCTGCGCCGTCTTACGAATTTTTGTCTTACGAAATTGCAGGTCACGTGTCCTGACGCGAGTTTAGAAGTTTTTACCCATTCCAAAAATGTGCTCAACGCAGCTAAAGAAGTTTTCACATCAAAAAAAGATTTACCGATTTACTCATGCCTTCCACACAAAAAAATGCAACTGGTTTTTTGAGCAAAATTATGTTTTTTTCGCATCAAGATCTCGAATAGTTATTTTTTACAAAGTGTAGTAATTATTGAGTCTTTAGACTAATTATTATTAATCGCTTTATGCAATATATTACCATGCACTTAAATAGTTCCCCTGAAAAAACAATTCTTGCCTTACGACCTTGTGTCAGAGAATCATTAAAATATGGATTTGTCGTACCGAATTCTGAAGTTTGACAAATTTATTCTATTAATAACTATTATAAATGTGTATGAGATATAATATGCGACATTTGTATGTTTCCAAGTGCTTTTGCCATAAAGTCACATATGCTGGGCTATTCTGTATCTTTTTAGTGATGATCACAGGGTAAAGTGTACTTCAAATATCTGTCAAATGACGTGTTTTGTATTTGCTATCTCTATTGTATTTCTATAGGTCACAGGAGATAGCAAATATGAAACACGTCATTTGAAAGCTATTTGATGTACACTTTAGCCAGTAATCATCACTAAAAAGATACGGAATCAGACCCCTGAACTACAACAGAAAGTTGGGCAGTGGGGATACACTACTACGACACACTATGACAAAGGTTACTTTTATTCTGGTACTTAAATGAGAGCTAAAGATAGCTTTACATGTTGTAGAATTCTGGTAGCTAGATAAGAACATAGCGTTTTTCTCGAAATTGGGGTACCTTTCTGTTTATTTTTTTTTATTTTATTTTTTTATGCACAGTTGTGCAAAGGATGATTTCTCGTAGTAAGTACCTACAACACTTACTACCAAAAAAAAACTGTAATATCATTTCATTCAGCTAAATACTTAATTTAACCTAATAAAAAATTAATACTACCTACTATAAGTATTATATTTATTTAGATAACATATTTATTATGTTCAAGGATATATTAATTACGCAAGCGTTATTTATATACATCTAATACGACGAATACATTGTCTAAACAATAAAACACCAATTTTGGAAGGACCTATATATTTGGATGTGTTTTTTCATTTACATAATATTGTATGGAAACTTGGTCTTAAAAAAAATATTATGGCCGAGAATAAAAAAAATAAAAAAATATAATGTTTCCTATCATGAACAAGTTACATATTAAGAAATGTTTTAAAATATCAAGGATAGCGTAATATTAGTAAATGCCTATTTGATGAAATATTAGTTTTAATCAGATTAGCATTTTTCTAATCCGATTAAAAGTATTTCGAGCTTCAAAGCTTTCGAACTTTAAATATCCATTAAGGGCTTACACTTAAACGCGTTATTTAATGCCAGCCGACAGCCTTGCCAGATTCAGATTCTCGTAGATTTATGATATTTTCAGTGTAGGTAATTACTTTTAAAAAAAAAAGTATTTTCACGCCCATATCCCCGAAACGGTAGGCAGAGGCACAACCAAGGCACCCACGACTAGCCGAAGACACTAAGTCCCACAATGTGATAGGTGGCAAGCCTATCGCCAACCGGGCACATTTCCAATCCCGACCAACATTTTTTTTTATTAGAAATTGCAAAAATCCAATTTTTCCTTTTGTTGGCCGACCCGGGATTCGAACCCGGGACCTCATGCAGTCAAGTCCAACACCCGGACCGCTAGACCACAGAGGCGATCAATTACTTTTAAATTACTAAATCTCGTAGGAAAATACATTATATAAAAATACATACAATAGCAACGCTACAACTGCCAAAAATAAAGATGTAAAAATTCACAATACGTAAACAATCTATTTTGCGGTTGAAATTATGTTGTTACTAGCTGCTACCTGCGGCTTCGCCCGCGTTTTCACAGAAACCCGGTGTGCGATCGGGATTAAAAATAGCCTATATGTTAATCCAGGTCACAATCTATCTGTCTTCCAAATTTCAGACAAATCCGTTCAGCCATTCGGTCGTGAAAGAGTAACAAACATCCATACATCCATACATACAAACTTTCGCATTTATAATATTAATAGGATTGTCTTAAATATAAATTAATCAAGTATGTACAATCTCTACAAACCATACCTTAATTAGTACCTTTTCAAACTGAGTTAAAAAGGTAAAGTACTTTGGGCCTTTAATAAAAGTACAAGAAATTGGCCCTGGAAGTTCTACATATTTGACAAATTTGGTACGATTATAAAATCCTGCGTATGGCAACATTGGCATTTGAGCACAATGCCTCGGTGACGCGTGTTCAAAGCTAATCATATGGAGGTATGTATGAATCATGTTTTCCTTTTTACCTGGCCTGGGAATTCCCACGTTTATAGCCGGGGTTCGATATCAGGTTCCTGCTATAATTATTGAATGGCATAACATATTTTTGTTACTTGAATAAATGACACGCCTAACTACGCATTGGCGGCAATTCATACATTTATAATTTGAATTGAGAAATCTCGTTAAATTTAAAACATCTGTTAATGAATCGCCTCTGTAGCCTAGTGTGATTTGGGCGTGAAGATAATTTATAGAGACGGTAGCGAGTATAGTAAAGTATCTTCACGCCCATATCCCCGAAGAGGTAGGCAGAGGCACAACCAGGGCACCCACGACTAGCCAAAGACTAAGTCCCACAATGTGATAGGTGGTTAGCCTATCACCAATCGGGCACATATCCAATCCCGAGCAACGTTTTTTTATTACAAAATTGGAAAAACCCAATTTTCTTTTTGTTGCCCGACCCGGGATTCGAACCCGGGACCTTAGGCAGTCAAGTCCAACCAACTGAACCGCTACACCACATAGGCGAGTATAGTAAACTTGACAAGCCGTAAACTCGTAGTTAGGGCTCTGTTCGTTGATATATTAAATTGTCAGACAGAGAGATAGTCATATTGTGTTTTGTGTCTGGCGGAAGCTCATCATGTCCCTCTTGCTTATCAGTAGCACTGGATGTTGATAATATGTGTAAATTTACACAATCGCGCAAACTATTCGTGCTATCTTTAATTTGGTTTTCAAATAATATAATTCACATACAAACTAAACATGATTGTATTTATTAGAGTTTTTTTAAGTTTACTTTTTATATCATACTAGCTGAATGTTCCGGCTTCTCTCGGATTGTAATTTTTGATGATAAATTGAGATGTAAGCTATCCTATCTCTCAAATCTGATCAAACTGTACACGGTGTGCAAATTTGATGGAAATCGGTTAAGTAGTTTTGGAGTTCATCGCGGAAAAAACAACGTGATACGTAATTTATATATGTTAAGACTCTCTGTACTCTGTTCGGTTAAAACTAGCAAATGTTATTTTGGACTGACGAAAACGATTTTTTATGTTAGACATTGACTGGGTTCATATAGAATAGATACTCCGATTTTGATATAATTCATTTCTTTTTTTGAAGTTAGTCTCTAGATGATGCTTTCTACATTCTGATAGACTTAAAACTAACTCCTTTGGAACTTTTTAAATGACGAAAAACTAATGATTTTTATGTAAAACAACGCATAGCTTTTGCAGAATACTCCGACTTTGATAAACTGTGGCCTACAAACACCATAGATGTTACAAGTGCGTCGCTATGCTATAACCGGGATATTAGATCTATTATGCAAGTCAAAATGATTTCATTTACTTGTTAAATTTAAACATTCATTTAAGACTTTGATCAGGTTAAAAAAGGCGAATAATAAATAATACAGTACAAAAAACGAGCATATTTCTGACAAGAGAGGTAATTTACCAAGCTTAAGGAAAAATAACAAAATTTTTTTAGTAAAAGCATATCCCCGAAAAGGTAGGCAAAGGCACAACCAGGGCACTCACGACTAGCCGAAGACACTTAAAGTGCCAATGTGTGGCAAGCCTATCGCCAACCAGGCACACATAAAATCTCTAGCAACTTAATTTTTATCAGAAAATTAGAAATAAGAACATTTTCTAGTTTGTTAGTTACGTGACCCGGGGATGAACCCAGGACCTCAAGAAGTCAGCCACCACTCGCCTAGACCACAGAGGCTTAAAGAGTATCCAAAGAAAATATCTTAGGAGATAAAAATTTGTAATTCGTAAGCGCAGCAAAACTTCTAAAAACCGACTTTGTTTTATTATAATGTTGTCAGTATATTATAAAATATAATGTTTTCGTTTTTCCTGACAGAAGTAGATAAAGGCACAACCAGGGCACTCACGGACCACGACTAGCCAAAGACACCAAGTCTCACAATATGATAGATGGCAAGTATAGCATTTTTTTAAATAGAAAATTGGAAAAACTACATTTTCTTTTCGTTGCCCTACCCGGGAATCTAACCCGGAACGTCAAGAAAAATCACGTTTTACATCTGTACCGCTAGACCACAGAGGCAATAACCATACAATAACCTCAAAACCATCACAAATAACATAAACTTTAACATATATAGGAGTCGAACATATAACCTCCTTTTTTGTAATCAGTTAACAAGTAAACTGCAGTAAATTAGTAAAGATAATGTTGCCCTCAAAGAACATTTGACCTGAACGACGTTATTTATCAGCAGTTGACTGTCTGAATTTCTGGTTCTGGGTAATTTATAGCCATATAATATTTCCTGATCAGACAGACATTGTCCTATTCATGATGAATTTTAAATTTTCTAATGTTCCTCTCGAATCAGATTTTTTTATGATATTGGAAGGCAAACAAGCAGACGGATTTCCTGATGGTAAGAAATTCACGCCGTCTAGAGACACCAAAGGCGGTAATGGTGCGTTGCCAACCTGAGGCTGTTAGGCCTCGAGCAAAAGTAAGTTTACCGGCTACATCACCCTCCGAACCGGAACACGTCATGACGTTATGGCGGCAAGAATAGGTAAGGCGGTGGTACCAAACCGGATGAAACTGCGAAACTCGAACACCTAGTAAAAAAACCTACTCATGATAACAATTCACGTAATAATAATCCCAAAATTAAAAATAATCCCCGACAATTTCTATACGTAATGAATTTCTAGCTTGCCTCTGTGGTCTAGCGGTCCGGGTGTTGGACTTGACTGCATGAGGCCAACAAAAAGAAACTTGGACTTTTCCAATTTTCTAATTAAAAAAAAATGTTGGTCGGGATTGGAAATGAGCTCGGTTGGAGATAGGCTTGCCACCTATCACATTGTGGGACTTAGTGTCTTCGGCTAGTCGTGGGTGCTCTGGTTGTGCCTCTGCCTACCTCTTCGGGGATATGGCGTGAAGATGCTTTATTGATCTATCAGTTTATGCGTGATGCGATGGTTAAGAGAAATGGAGATTCATTATTATTTAAAAGATTTGGTACAAATGACTAGCTTTGTAATTCTTTAAATTCGTGAAATCCAGTGACAGTTTATTTAGGATAACAGGAAACACGAATGTACTTATCATACAGTTGACATGAGGTTTCCATTCATTGATTTAAATAGTTCTTTTCATTCCTTTAAACAGTTTCCAACTGAACTCACATTAAATTCAAAGCACATGTTTCAATTCGCGTTGATTAATGATGAGAGGAATTTCAATTGAATTAGCAGTAAGTAGCGAGATTTTCATTCATTCAATATTGATTCGTACACGTTCATTCACTTTAGTCTTGTAAGTTGTGTAAAAATGTTTTGTTGTCTATGATGTAGTAACATTTGTTGCTCATTTAAATGTTAGTCCCGGTCTTATACAATAACAAAGTTAAATTTTCTACCAAACAATTCGAAACTGGCTAGCGTCGGATTTTGTCACTATCACCGTGACAGAGCAGGTGAAAGTTTTCTGAAATATATCAAAATTAGACAACCGGCTCACCTGTTTAAGCTACCATAACTTAAGTAAGTAAGAAGGCGGAAAAGTTACTCACACAGGACGCGTAACCCACCAATCAGGTTAACGCACCAATATCACCTTTGGTGTCTGTAGACGACATGTGTCTTACTTTCGAGAAATACGTTTGCTTGTATTATACCTTTTAATGTGGGGAAAAGTTTAAAATCAATAATAACATAAACAACCAATAAAGGAAATCATTTTTATAGATTTTGTAGCGGTCTATCCCGGCGTCATTTGGGTGAATATTTGTTTGTTATCTCTAAAAAGAGGAGGTTATGAATTTTACTTAATGTTTTTAACGAGTTTAACGTTAGTTTTATCGTGATACTACTGAATAAAATGATTGGAGTCGGTCTTTTACAGTTTTACTACTCTTAAATTATTTTTAGTAATAAATATAGTCTACATCATTCAGAGACAATAAAGGATTATAATAGTTTGAGATTTTTTTTAAATCAATCCAGTCGTTTTAGAGGCAATGCAAAAAAACAAATATTACTACTTTATATCATTAGTGTACATAAAAAAAAAACTACAAATTTGAAGTGCTTCGTAAAGGCGGGTACCACCACTGTTGCAGTATACTAGTAACAATTCATTCTAATATTACAAATGCGAAAGTCTGTCTGTCTGTATGAATCTATGTTATGGCTAAACCGCTTTACCGATTGTAATGAAATTAGATATGCTTATAGATAAAGACTTGAGTTTAAACAATGAAAGTTTAAAAAATAACGCTACTTTTTTTTCAAAACTCAAACTAGGGTCATAAATATATTATCATAATTACATTTTACCTCGCTGCCGCCAAATCTCACTAAGTGAGCTTGAGTAACGAGGCCACCGCTTTACTCAGGACCCTGACATGACTTTGTAAATAATGACATATAACTGTTAAAAAGAAATTAGTAATACGGAAGACATGGCAGCACGACCTTAACGTCTCAGCCGGCTCCAGAAAAGGGCAAAAAAAATATAAATCAACATGGAGGATGAAAATTTGTAAGAAAATCTATTCAACACTGACAAAGTCGTGATTAAACAGTATATCCTAAACGCATTAATAATAACGCATTAATACAAACTAAGGAAAGGAAGTGTGTTTGAGTTATTATGTTACTGTAACACGTTTAGGAAGAGACTATGTTGCTATTGAAACTTCTTGGCTCTCCGCCAAATGCTAGGAACGTGACTCGAGCTACTGTAATCAGCGTATCTACTTCATTGATCTATTCGCACATTATGCAAAATGTGCGAAAAAGATTTGTTTAAAATGAAATAAGTTCCTAATTAAATACATTTTTGTGATGTGCGTGATTGAACTCATCCGAATTTTCATGAAATTTTGTGAGCATATTGAGTAGGTCTGAGAATCAGCCAACATCTATTTTTCACACCCCTAAATGACAATGGTAACTAACTCCATTTTTTTACTAAAATAGCATTAAAAAAGTAGCAGAACAACGTCTGTCGGCTAGTCTTATATATATAAAATTCCTGTGTCACAATGTTAGTTAACATACTCCTCCGAAACAGCTTGACAGATTCTCATGAAATTTTGTTAGCATATTGAGTAGGCCTGAGAATCGGCTAACTTCTATATTTTTATAACCCTAAGTGATGAGGGTTAATCACAGCAAAAAAAAATAGCAGAATAACGTCTGCCGGGTCAGCTAGTACTACTCCCAGCAGTAGACTTGTGAAGTATTCAACACAGATCATAATGACATCACATTTTAGAAATTTCATCTTCCGCCGCCATCTTTATATCAGTTCCATTACCTCATTTCATGATTTACATAGATTAAATAAAGTCGGGTTTTTTTCGCCATCGTGAAAGAAGATGGTATGGTATTTCGTAATTATTGAACTTTGTGTAAATTATGAGTAAAATAAGTTAATTTGTGTGGCAACTAGTTTAATTTTATTCAGCAAAGTGCACAGGTGAAGTTAGTGTAACGTGTATTTCCTCGCTGCCGCCAAATCTCACTAAATAAGCTTGAGTAACAAGGCCACAGCTTTACTCAAGACCCTGACATGACTTTGTAAATAATGACATATGACTGTTAAAAAGAATTTATTAACGCGGAAGACACGGCAGCATGGCCTTAAGGTTTTAGTCCGCTCCAGAAAGTGGCAAATTAACTTAAAAAATAAAGAGTTTTGGCGCCAGTTTAAAAGAAGATGGTCGTATTTTTTCGTAAATACTGAATATTGTGTAAATTATGAGTAAAATTAGTTAATTTAGGTAAAAATTAATAATTTGTTAATAAGTTTAATTTCAGATAAAGTGCAGAAGTAAAATGTTCACGAAGAAATTAGTGTATCGTGTATTTCCTCGCTGCCGTCAAATCTCACTCAATGAGCGTGAGTAAAGTGACCACCGGTTTACTCAAGACCCTAATTAATACGGAAGACATGGCAGCATGGCCTAAAGCTCCCAGCCGGCCCTAGAAAGGGGCAAATTAACTAATAAATAAACAATAAAAAAAAAATAAAAGAAAGTCGCTCGCTTTCCGCTGTTTGTCCTCATACGTATGCTTAGATATTTAAAACTACGAACACAGATTTTGATGCAGTTTTTTCAATAGATAGAGTAGTTTAAGAGGAAGGTTTAGGTGTATAATAACATTCCGTTTTTAGTGCTCACACTTCAGAAAATGACAGCATATGATGTATAACGAAATAACGATTTAGTTTAAAAATTTGACCACTTAACGGATAAATTGGTGGCACTATATACGAAGCGGTCGAAATCAAGTAAAATTCTGTAATTAAAAAGTTTTTAAGTCATTACTTTTTAGTGCGTGCCTAAGATAATATTAATTATATGCAGACGGTACCAATATATAAAAGTTAATCTCGTACGGTTACCCATACTCATAGTTAAACATAACGGGGCTTTCAGGTTAGTTCCAAGTACTTTTCCAATGGACTCCATGGGTGTAGTACTTCAACATAAGAATAGCAATATCAGCGATATGATATTAGAATCCATAACGGATAGAATTTTCTGGAAATAGCCATATTAATGTTTCTATTATTGATAATAATCCTTGGTTCTGGACTGTTTTTAAATTCTAGATCAAAAGGTTGAAAAATGAAAACTATTTGTTTTATTTGCGGAATATGTTTAGAAGTTTTTACAGAAATATTTATTAATAATAAAATAATATTATTAAACATCAAATATTTATTAAATATTTTCCCGGATCAATCAACAAAAACAAAATTGGGTTTTCAAATTTTCTTATCGCCTCTGTGGTCTAGCGGTCCGGGTGTTGGACTTGACTGCATGAGGTCCCGGGTTCGAATCCCGGGTCGGCCAACAAAAAGAATATTGGATTTTTCCAATTTTTGAATTAAAAAAAAATGTTGGTCGGGATTGTAAATGTGCCCGGTTGGCGATAGGCGTGCCACCTATCACATTGTGGGACTTAGTGTCTTCGGCTAGTCGTGGGTGCCTTGGTTGTACCTCTGCCTACCTCATCGGGGATATGGGCGTGAAGATACTTAAATTTTCTAATAAAAAAAATGTTGGTTAAGACAGATTGTCTGAAAATTACAAAAAAATAATTTGGGGTGGACCACCCTTAACATTTAGGGGGATGAAAAATAGATGTTGGCCGGCTCAGACCTACCCAACATGCTCACAAAATTTCGTGAGAATCGGTCCAGCCGTTTCGGAGGAGTTCAAGTTCGAACCCCGTGACACGAGAATTTTATATATTAGATAAATCCCCATTTCGCATGACGCTTGAACGGGTGGACCAATTTTGTTCATTCCTTTTTGATGGGTTAGTTAATGCCCGGAGGTTCTTATGACGAAAAAAAAAACCGGGAAAATTGCAGGAAAAATTGGAAAAACAATGATTCAATCCACACAAAGTTCGCCAAGTCGGCTAGTATTAATATAATAAATTAATAAGATGCATGTTTAACACTTAATTGTAAGCAATTGTAAACATTTAATTAATCTAAAATGTTTAAAATTCTTATCTAAATAAATTAAATTATTTAATTATGTATCGTGGATTTTAAATTTGTGAATATTTAAAATCAGAATTTAAAATAGAATACAAACTAAATAAATGTACTCAAATAATTAAAAACAATAATGATTTCAATTTCTTATATTATAATTTTAAATAACATTGCAATTTATATAAACTAATCTTTACGAAACTGTTACAATCAATCTTATTAATAATACATTTATTTAAATTGAAATAAAATAGAAACGCACAGAAAAAAATTTGCACGAATTGCTTTAATTATCAGTATGAAAGTACTATAATTTGTACATGACAACACGAATATTCGCGCAGGCGCCCTGCCCTTGCGAATTTAGGTCTAACGTAATTTCAGGTCACGTGTACTGACGCGAGTTTAGAAGTTTTAATAACCCATTCCAAAAAAGTGCGCAACGCCGCTAAAGAAGTTTTCACTTCAAAAATATTCACCGAACTCCCACTTTACCAGTGTGATCGTGCTGAAAACAATTATGGGTAATTTAAAACACTGCCAACTGTCAAAAATAACAGACGGAAGCATTTTGCATGCGAACGTTTTGTTATTAAACAGCCTATTATTGCAGTGTCTTATTACAATCCAGTTTTTCATGCTTGAACTAACCGTAAGCAAGTTCTATAGTGACAGATTGACAGAATGGCGATCGTTCACTGTTCAGTCTTAATTACAAGGCTAAACTGCCTGCAACTAGTTTGCTTAACCTACTAAAATTTGCAATTCTAAAACTTATTAGGGGCTCTAGACTTAACACTGGTTGTAAACATTGGTTTGCATCCGTCTGAACAGTAGATTTAATCCAAATTTAATAATAAAAAAAAGTATTTTCACGCTCATATCCTCGAAGAAGTAGGCAAAGGCACGGACTTAGAGTGGGGGCACCCACGATTAGTCGAAGACACTAAGTCCCACAATGTGGTAGGTATCCAAATTTAATAATAAGCGGAAGATGCAAACAATGTTTTCTTTAATGTTACTTTTGTTAATTTTGTTGGAATGCGTGCTTCTAACCGAAACCGAACCGATTTTTTGATATTCTTTGAAATTTCCAAAAATATAGTCTCACATTTTCGAAAAATATTGTCTTATTATAAGACGGTTAAGATATTTTGTGTGTGGTGACAACTAAAACACTGTCAGTCAGACGTTCTTATCTAAAAAGTCTACTTTTAACCCGTAAAATATATTTAAAAATGTGAAAGTAAGATTGTTTGTTAATTTTTCGTTTTATCTTGAAACCTAATAAAATTATACGTGGGAAGTCAAATACCAACTATGTATTCCGTTTTCGAAAAAAGAAGGTCAAGAAACGGTATGAAATATGACATTGAGTCTATTTCACTTTACTTTAACTTCAGGTTGGCAACATTAATTGTAACTCTTTTCAACACTTGAACTTTTCCACAAAATGCTTTATTTAACACTTTGAAGCATAACAGGACTTTACAAATAACGATAAAAAAAACTTCGAAGTCAAAACCAATAGCCGAGGATGAAGAGTATAAATAACATTATTAAGTATATAATATTGTCTTAACTATATAAAAAGTATATGTATGGGTAGGTGTTAACACGTCAGATAGTAAACTTCTGGCATCATTTTGCGTAGAGCGTTACAGAAAAAAAATATTCTTATTATATTTTGCGTGTTTGGATGAGATGTTCAAGCAACCACTTGAAGATATCCGGCCGGCGAAACAAAAATCACGAAAAGCCAGTATGAAATTCGGCGATAACATACAGTATTTTTTTGTGGAGCGTAACTAGAAGTCAATGAACGTTTAAGAGAAATGTGAGGGCAAAATTTCTCTCATATGTCAATAAATAAGTTTCACTTAAAAAAATCACTTGCAAATATTTTGTCAGGCATTAATCTATTATAAAAGACATCCAAGTCGACAATTGCAGTAAATGAAGAACTGTTTACGTCTTAATCAGAGATTGAATCAGTCTCCAAAGCACTCAAATTTAATAGGATTCGACCTAGCCAAGACCCCAGGAGTCATAGATCACAA
>NJDC01058209.1:67657-81946 GCA_002245475.1 Calephelis virginiensis | reverse complement strand
AGACACAAGTCCCACAATGTGATAGGTATCCAAATTTAATAATAAGCGGAAGGTGCAAGCAATGTTTTCTTTAATGTTACTTTTGTTAATTTTGTTGGAATGCGTGCTTCTAACCGAAACCGAACCGATTTTTTGATATTCTTTGAAATTTCCAAATATAATCTCACATTTTCGAAAAATATTGTATTATTATAAGACGGTTAAGATATTATGTGTGTGGCGTTCTTATCTAAAAAGTCTACTTTTAACCCGTAAAACATATTTAAAAATGTGAAAGTAAGATTGTTTGTTAATTTTTCCGTTTTATCTTGAAACCTAATAAAATTATACGTGGGAAGTCAAATACCAACTATGTATTCCGTTTTCGAAAAAAGAAGGTCAAGAAACGGTATGAAATATGACATTTAGTCTATTTCACTTTACTTTAACTTCAGGTTGGCAACATTAATTGTAACTCTTTTCAACACTTATACTTTTCCACAATACGCTTTATTTAACACTTTAAAGTATAACAGGACTTTACAAATCACGATAAAAAAAACTTCCAATTCAAAACCAAGAGCCGAGGATGAAGAGTATAAATAACATTATTAAGTATAAAATATTGTCCTAAATTTAGTCCAGTCAAACAAAAACATACATTTCTCTTTGCTCTCAACTCATTCGACTGCATTACAAAGTTTTGCATAAGTTCAGCTTAAAATATTACAAAAAGAGAGACTTGGGGCTTGAACGAATGGCTTCTATTTTGTTTAATTTGCAGTAGAAAGAACATAAAACAAAGACCCAAAATTCTCTCTCTTTTCAACCACAAAGTCATTACGGAAGTCCAACTCAAAATATTACAAAGAGCTACTTTGTGCTCCAACGCGTAGCTTCTTTCCTGTTTAATTTGTACTAGTATTTAAAGATACATAACACATTTACGAAATGTTCAGCAATATAAATTTATACGGGCTTATTTAATAAATAACTCAAATTTGCGAAATCATAATGTTAATACGAGTAGGTATGAATGCATTTGCAATTGCATTTTTAAAACGCTTTGATATCAGAAGACGGATATAATTATTAAGGTTACTGACCTTAATGAACAGAAAAATATTATACTAACAAGTGTAATAAGTTAAGTAATTAGTATTATAATAAGACTAGGCTCAGATGATTTGCGCTTGTTTTAATAACTTGCGTTACAAAGTAGGTTTCCTAATGTTTTTTTTAAATTCATGTAAATAGACTGAGACACTGTATCATCTATACAACATATATTTTTTGTGAGACTTCAAATACACATAGATCTTTTGGGTCAAGTATCAACTTCATACCTAATTCTTACAAATGTATACATGAGAAAGTTTAACTGTGCCTTACGCTTTCATGGCTAAACCACTGTTTTGATTTTGATGAAATTTGATATCTACAGTTACAAATCGGAGTTTGAATGGTTTCAAAAATCAACAAACAAAGTACTACAACTGGGGATGAAAATTTTAATTAAATTGTATATATTCTACGCTGACAAAGTTTCCAGCAAATAGCTAGTTATAAATAAAAAATATCGTATAGTAATATCTCGCAACATTTGTATAACAAAAGACCAGATCGTTAACGACCACTTACGGAATTCCATAGCAGCAGTAAAATCCCCAACATGCCTTTCTTAAGCCTATAAACACTTTGTTATCAAATGTAGTGTTATCTTTCTAAAATAACGTTTTAAAGATGGCTGGTGGTCCAAGCGCATTGAATTTATGAGGGGAAAGCTTGAAAATTTTATTTAAAATTAAAAATGTTAAGGTGGTTACATAGACATTTAGCGTGGTATTAATAAACTTAGATTAAAGTACACCAAGGTGTAACTAGACTTTAATGCACTGTAATACAAAATATAACGTCAATAATAGTTTTCGATAATAAGATGGTAAACACAGATAAACTAAAAAAACAATTTAAGATTCAGTAAACAATTAAATACGCATGATTTCATTATATGTACAAAATAAACCATTTACGGGTTTAGACAAATCTCTTAATTCTACTTTTAGTAACATATCAAAGACAATACACTGGGTTAATGGTAACTAACGCATAACCTTTCATGTCGGTTTTAGTACATCAAAAGCAATAACTTTTGTTCTACAACTTTTAGAAAATCGCAGAAAAGAATTTGGATCTCTATGCATTTTGTCAGAGGACGAAGAACTTTTGTATGGAGAACCAAATTCTTTTTTCGCGATATGTTAAAAGTTGTAGAACAAAAGTTGTTGCTTTTGATGTACTCAAGCCGCCCTAGAAATGTTATGCGTTAGCTACCAATAACCCTGTATATGTATAATCTCTAGTAATATAAACCATAGACAATAGGTCGACTCGCATTTTTTTTACATTCATAAGAATGTGCTAATATCTTAATAATCAGCCGTAGTTTTGAGATGCTTTCTAACATTTAAAATATTAAAATTAATTTAAAGTTGCAAAAAATGTTACTTTAGTAAAAAAGTTCCAAGGTAAGTAAAATAAAAAAGTGGAATTGAGACTCTTGGATGTCGTTCGAAAATCAAAAGCACGGCAATCGTAATTCAAAATGGCGCCGTCGCTGTCGCGAATTATATTCCAGTAAATATGAAATGGCGTTTTAGCTTCAAAAATAAGCTGTTAATTCTTGGTTTACTGGGCGCTGTGGAATGCAGTCGACGCTGGCATTGTTCTGTTATCTAAACACTACAAACCAGCAGTAAACAGTCTCAAATAACTATTGAATGGTTTTCTGTTGCTAGGTTCAATATTTCTTACCTTAAAACCTTTCCTTCGCGTCAGGGTGACTTTTGACATAAGTCGTTCATTTTAAATAGTCATGATGAGTTTTAATGTTCCTAGTTTAGACTTTTCATTTCGGGCACTTTCTGTTTACACTTGTGACTAAAAACTAATTTGAAGAATGAATGAATTAGAATATTCTTTAATGTGAGAAAAGAGTGAACAAGCACACAGCTGAAGTAAGAGAAAATCATGGCCAATCAACACCATAGATTTAGAGGCGTCGCTGTCTTTTTGCCGAGGTGTTAGGCTAATTGTGCAAATCTGCTGGCTACCCTACCCTTCGGTCTGGAACATGACGCTGTCTACTGTCTGAATAGATAAGGCGGTGGGTCCCTACCCGGGCAAGTTGATATACGACACTCTATCTTATTGGTAATGACTCTTTAACCTCTGCTCGTCTTTAACGAGCTGCCTGACAGGAAGATAGATGGTCTATTCTACGCAGGCGACCCGATCCAACGTGAGAAAAAAATGTTATTGAGAAAATTATTCCAAAAATATTGAATTTTTTTGTGAAAATGATCTCGAAATTTCTTTTCTTAATTTTTTCTTAAAACTGATAATCCTGTAGTTGTTTGTCTTACGTGTTTTTAGACTAGCCCCACTCGCGGCTTTGCCTAGATGTAAAATTGTGGCCTTTATGTTATTTTGGTGTATAAACTGTATTCTTGTAAAGTTGCATCTAAATTCGTTAAGTAATTTCTGCGTGAAATAGTAACAAACATCTATATATTCTCACAAACTAAGGCATTTATAAGTAGGATTTAATTATTTATTAAAATAATTATTCGTTTATTTTATCACATGTTCAGTAATGAAGACGTACCTAAGTAATAAAAGAAATAAAGATTTTATTTTTGCATTTAAATTAATAAATTTATTTTTATATGTATTATTGATTACCTCTAAAACCACTACCGTTATCTATAGCAATAATATTTATTATCCTTCAACGAAGTTCCCATAATATCATGTTTGATCCGATTTAGTGTGGATCAGATTATTTTAATGTTTCCGTTTCTCGACAAATAACTTTAAAATTGTATTGAATGGGAGTGAATGAGAGACAGGTGGCTCCGTTCATTCACTCCTGTCAAATTAGTTTTAATTTTGAATTAGGGTGTTTCAAGGTAGCGAATAAGGTTTTTTGATGAAAAAATATCGCTTGGTCAGAAAAAATAATATGGCCTCAGTACACATCAGGGCAAGGTGTAGGGCCAACTTTTTGAAATGAGTCTGTACATATTTTGCCAATTAGACCTCCACACAATGGGATTATATCTTTATATGTTCTGCTAATACTATATCACCATGTTGTGCTAAGTTACTATTATTCCGTGACAATGTAAAAGACTTCAGCCAATAAATTACGTTTATAACTTAATAAGGACTATAACAGAGTAGCAACTAAATCAATGACAATTTTTTATCATATGAAATATATCGAATAAGCAGGCATTTCTCCTTATAGTAAGAGGAAACCGTCACCCACAAAAATAATAGATGCTTCTGCAAATGGACAGGATCTTAGGTCACGTGCAAAAATTAAACGGATGTCCCCCAGCCCGAAATAGCTAAGGCAGTAGTATTTATTCAGATAGTCTGCTGCAAAACACTTTAGAATACAATTTAAACTGGTTGCATTAGTCAAATAATCCAATAACTACCAACAGGAAATGGGGTCGTCACATCCCGACGTCAATTTGATCTAAGTATCTTTTAAATTCAACTCATGATTATAAACCGTGCTGAATGTTACTAAATTGGTATGTATATGTAATGTATCTTGGTAATGCGGTATTGCAACGTTACGCGCCAATAACGTCCCTCTCCCGTCGCTGTTTTAAATCAATAGACTGGCAACACACGTGTGCCAGACAGACTGGGCTGAATTCTACCTATGTAGTTAATAGTGTAATATTTTAAAAAGGAAAATGTGTTGTTTCTGAGATTATAGGCCGATTAGGCAATATCTATTTTAAAAAAGTCATTGATTTTGTGGCGAAGTGTTACATTGAAGTTCAATTTTTCAAAATATTGACCTCTAAAACCTGCCGAGCAGTCGTACAGATTTACTACACAAATTAGAGGATACTTGTATCACACTATATATCCAACGTAACGTATATGTAAATATTACGCAGAAATATATAAAATGAGATGCAGAAACAGATACTTTTTATCTTATTATCTACCTATTATTTAAAAAAAGAGAAAGTTCTCAAACTTTTTTGGAGAGTTATCGCATATTGACGACGTCTGTCATATTGATCGCATTTTTTTTTAATCAAGACCCGACAAACGGTTTTGATTTAAACTAAATAATGCATATTTATAAAGTAAGCCAGTGGCGTTAATATTATGTTCTGTCAAAAACAGATTAAATCGGCTAAAGCTACTAAGCGAAATACAATAACAAAAGTTCGGCGAAATTAAAATCGGCGAAATCAAAATCGACGATATGGGTTATTTCCGCGTTCGCTGTATTGTAAAGTATATTTCCTTATATTGTTACTATGTTTTCTATTTAATTCCCAACTATGAGGTGGTAATCACGCACATGTCATTTGTGAATGAATGAAATCGTTTTTAGATAACCAAATATACTGTTTTCGATACATTTTTTTTATTTTAAAATTATTTCAAAACAGGAAATAGAATATAAGATAATATTTAAATCAACTTTTTGAGATTATCTCATACCTGTTGTTTAACAAAAACTAGTTTTTAAATTCTTTATATGCATAGGTACAAGTCGTTGAACTTATTTACATAAAATTTGACAGAGAAATGACATACCGAGCTTTTTCTGCAGAGAACAAAAACTTAATTCGTTTTATGATATATTTTGCTTTTATGATATAACAAAAACACCCTTATTGTCAGATAAGGGGATCAAAGGGGATAAACCGTAAAGGAAAACTGTCATGTAAATGAATGTAACTTAAAAAATTAAGTCCAGTAAAACTTTTTTTTTCAAAAAATAGCTAATGATTTCGAGGTCGTCTCATAAACCAACATTTTATCAAAACTGATAATAATAATAATGAATCTGTATGAATTATTGAATATAACTCAAGAACCACTTACCGGGTCGCGATAATATTTATATGGTAGGTATCAAATCAAAATCCTACCTACCTTCCCAAGAAATAACCATCAAAATCTGTTTGTTATTGGCAGAGTAATCGTGTAACAAAAATTAGAAGTAACGAAAGATAATGTTGTTGTTTTTTTAATTTTGTCCCAGTCGGGGAAAGGCAAAGGATCTGTGTCCATACAGCCACGTCTTCCGTATTAATAAATCTTTTTCTTGTTATAAATTTTCAATTTATGTCTTCCGTATTAGTTCTTTATTTCAGTCATTAGTCACTATTTACACAGTCTTTTCTGGATCTTGAGTAAAGCGGTGGTTTCATTACACAAGCTCGTTTACGAGATTTGGCGGCAGCGAGGAAATTCACGATACACTAATTTCTTCATGATTATTTCATTAGTGCACTTTCACTGAACAAAATCAAACTAATTCCCACCTAAATTAACCAATTTTACTCATATTTTACACTAAATTCAATAATTGTGAAAAAATTACGACCATCTTCTTTCACGATGGCGCCAAAACTTCCGAAAGATAATGCTAGTTTTCCCTATTTGCATTTTTTAGATTACTTTTTTTTTATATATTGATTTTTATATCACACTGACTTACCTAGTTTATGATATTATGCATAAGGTTGGCATAGTTGTTTGACGACTAAAGCCTTTACATAAAGAAAAAAAAACATAAGTATTGATAACCTTTTTGCAGTCAGTAAAAAATAATAATTGTATTGTATAAAGAATATAGCTCAAGCCAAGTAGAGCATAACACAGTAAATATGTTTATAAAATTATTTCTCATTTGTGGGAATTAACTGTTAATCCTAACAATGTGTAATGACTACGACAAGACCTTGACAATTATCTAATTCTATTAAGTTTTTATCTTTTGTAAGTTTCAAGTAATATTTTTTAGGTTGTAATGTGTAATATGATATTTTGCAAGTGCTGTGAAGTAAACGTGTCGGGTCAGCCATTATAAGATGGGTCTTTTGATGTCTCACACAGATTAGACTTTTGAAAAGTCAGATGCAACCTCGCGATTGTTGCAATGACATTCCTTTTGTGTTTACTTGATCCTTACAGTTATACAGTAGTGTTTACATAAGATATATATAATACTAGATAATAGAGAAATTACGTGATTTTGTTGGTTTTAAATTTCCTTGTCATGTGACCTAAGACTTGAACAAAAGATGCTGTTAGTGTTTTGATCTTCGGTGGATACTAGGTACTTTGATTAACACAAAATTTAACGATTGAAATTAGTAGACATTTAAGTCATTATACCTAATAATCTAACCTAGTATTTTGTAAAACTTGGTATTTATTTTATCTTTTTTATTATTCTCAAGGTTATGAATTATGAGTTTTAAAAATATAAAAAAAAACTTTTGTTAGGTATGCATAAATTCTAACACAAGTCCGAATGTAATTTTATATAATAAAAAATCGTATTCTGAAAGTAGACCCTCGTTTAGAACTTTTTCGAACCATCATGCCATTCAGATCGAAAATCGTGAAATTTAAAAAAATACAACATTAATGATATCTACCTACGTAGGTAGTAATTCTTTGATAAAAGAGGTAAATTTTAATCAAAAATCTTAGGTACCTACCTAGCTATGGGATCTAAATTCTAAGAAACATTACACATAGGTACCTATTTCGGAAACAATAGCCAAAACATCATATAACATTTCAAACAAATAATGTTTCCAGAATCAAAATTATTAAACATTTATAAAAAAAGACATTCCTACTTAGGTACCTAAGTACTTATATATTCCTACTAAGGTACTTAGTAAAAATTCTTAGGTAGGTACCTACTTAATATATTAAAATACATTTAATTTAAGCAATTCTCTAAATCAAGTTGCGTTAACCTAAAAATGAGAAATCCTCAAACTTTACATACCTACCTAATCAAAGTAGATACCTGTTTGTTGAAGTACTTAGATGAATTATTTTCTTAACTGACTCCAAAAAAGGAACAAAAGCCAACTGATTTTAATGGTAATTGTCAAATCGAGAGGTGGTGGGTAGGTAGGTACCTAATGAAATACCTAGTTATGAGTCGGTTTTTGCAGTTTTGCTGAGGTTTTTTTGTAGAATTCGTATTTTGAAGTTTACTTGAATATTTTTCATAAATTATTAGTTCAATTATATTTAGATTCATCCAATTGAAAAACAAACTGCTTATTAATCTAGTACATAGTCTAATGGGTTTGATACCTATAACATGGAAACAACGACACTTTATTTGACGATAATGTAACAGCTTATGTAAGTTTAATATATCCTAGACGTCTTTATAATTTTAATGTAAAAGAAAGTAAGAACTTGAAGCTTTTGTCAATAACATTGACCAGTTTGTTATCCTGTCAATCGAGTTTTGGTAATACTGACTTGTTAACCGTCCGTTAAATATACACAACATATTTTTACTTTTTCACAGTGGTAAATTTACCTATCTATAAACACCAATAATGGAATTCTACAAAGCTACGTGATTTGTGTGTGGAATTTCGCTTTCGCTGGATTCTTCTTAGCTGTTGAAATCATCTATCAATCTAATTAGCATAACGAGTTGGATGAGTGCTAAGATTTCAGCACGTAATGCTTAAGTACATAGTTTAAATGAGTTAAATAAAAATATCAATAAATATCTTACCGGAGTACTATGTTTATTTTTTCTCTCACAGATGTTAAAACAACACATTTGCAAGTTACGCGATTACGCACACTAGTATCGCGTTACTGGTTATCTTTAGATTTCACTGTCCAAAAATACACGAAATAAACAGATGCAATGTTAAATGCACTATGTTGATTGCGAGATCAGAAATATCATGCGAATTGCTATTAGACGCGACACACAAGCGCACAGTATGGCGACGCGCTGAGTACTGCGTTGCTATAGGTACATTATGTTGTAGGACGCAAGCGGCGCGCTCCGGGACGAGGGATTGGAACAAGGGCCCACACTCAACATCCCGACGATTTTTTTGTCCCGTCCCGTCTAATATTAGCAATACCCGTCTGATGTTTTCTAAACGGCTTTTAATGGAAATGCACCTTATTGTACGGTCATAAGAGTCGATTAGTTTTAAATTATACGTGACGAAATGCTTTAAGTGATTTAACAGCTTTTTAAATTTAGCTCATTGAATTGTATTTCGATTTCTTAAAGCTTTGTAATTTGTTAGAAACTTTTGTACGATGTATAGAAATTAAAAATATAATAAATATAATTAAAGAAAAACATTTTGAAAGTAGTACCATCACTTCGATAATTTCGCATATTTGTGTTTCGTAGAAGAGATTGACCTAAATATATTTAAAATCAATAAAGATAAATTTAACAAAGCTTTGTAATTAATAAGCAACTTTTCTTCGACATGTGTCAATACAAACTAAAGATATAATAAAGTTCATAAAAGAAAAAGATTTTAACAATTATGCTTTGACTTCTGTCGTTTCGCATATTTTTGTTTCGCCGAAAAATCTGGAGACATTGACCAAAACAAATTTTAAATCAGACGAGCTTACACATTAAACTGTCTGAAGTTTAATGTCATGGGTAAAAATAATATTAATTTGCAAAGGTTAAAAAAATACGCATTCCGTACCTACTTGCTTCTTTTTAAAAATTGCGACTAATTTGTTAGGTATGTAAAAATATAAGATAATCTTTTGTAGTACGAACTTATTTAGCTTAGGTATTTCTTTCATTGTCCGTGTTGTCTTTTTTTAAGGAAATTCGTTTAGTCTGCTTTCCAATATAAAGATCTAGATATGTTTTATACATTATCAGGATGTTTGATAGATTTTTTTTATGTTATTGGAAGGCAAACAGGCAGACTGATTTCCTAGTGGTAAGAAAGTCACGCCATCTAGAGACACCAAGGATGGTAATGGTGCGCTGCCAACCTGAGGTCGGGATGTTAGACATCGAGCAAAAGTAAGTTTACCGGCTATCTTTCCCTCCAACCGGAACACGTCGTGACGTTATGGCGCCAGGGATAGGTAAGGCGGTGGTACCAATCCGTTTGAGTCGGTGCGAAACTCTACCAGCTAGTCAGATGTCACGGTATTAGTGACGGTAAGTTGAGTCTCGCCTTTTTACGAGCTGCCTGTCAGGAAGCAGATGGTCTATTCTGCAAAGGAGCCCGGACCAACACGGGTAATAGGTATTAAAATAGTTATGATATAATATTACGATGACAGTATAGTATCGGATTTAGTTTTCCCCGTGTTGGTCCGGGTCCTATGAGTAGAAGACCATCTGCCTCTCTGGCAGGCGGCACCTAAGAGGCGAGCATTTGTTAAAATATAGGTCACCACTAACAAGACCGCTGCTGGTAGAGTTCTGTGCAGTGACTTGGCCGGGTATGGTTTCACCACTTTACCTATTCCTGCCGCCATAACTAGGGAATGAATTGATCTTGCAAAATCAAGATTCTACCAAGATCTTGAGTAATTTTCCAAGATTCAATCTTAAATTTCGAAATCCTGTTCGCGATCTTGACAAAACAGTCCAAGATTGTAACAATATTTCAGGTAGAAGGTAACATCGTGAAGCGAGCCATAGCCGCCCGTATTCTCGCGAGCGTCGTCATGCTGCCCGGATGTGTATCAAAAACCTACTTATAGGTACCTACCTATATCTAATTATACCTAGGTATAGGCATAAGTTTGCAATTTACTACTTGATGATAGTACGGAACCCTCTTTGTCCGACTCGAACTGGGCCGGTTTTTAAAATAAACGTTGATTATTGTGTTCATACAATGTTGTTTGATTTGAAAAATTTACTTAATTATATTACATAATATTAAAATACTGGTTACTATCAATTTGCAGTATTTGATAAAAAAAAACGCATTTTTTGAATTATTCTGCTCAATCTAGAATCAATCTTGGTTGTACTTTTAGCAGGGATGGCAGGTACACCGCGGATGTAGAGAGGAGAGTGAGTGCAGGGAATAATGTGAATGGAGCGTTGGGTAAGCTATTCCAAAGCGAGGTTTTGAGTCAAAAAGCTAGACTCGCTTTGCATAATTCTGTGCTTATTCCAACGTTATTGTATGGAAGCGAGAGTTGGGTATGTCAGAAAGAGCATGAAAGAAGGATAAATGCGGTCTAAATGAGAGCACTACGGAAAATCTGTGGTGTAACGCTCGCTGACCGCATTCGTAACAGTGAGATCCGAGTAAGAGTGGGATTGAAAGAAACCGGCGTGTTTGTATGAAAAGGGTTATGAATGTGAAGGAAGCAAGACAGGTTTGTCAGGATCGTGAGGTCTGGCACTCGATACTCTCTGCCTACCCTGTTAGGGACTTGGCGTGAAGATATATATGTATGTATGTATGTAATCTAGAAAATCCCGAAAATCTAGATTAGCGACCAAGATCTCGACCCGAATCTCAACAAGATCTCGAACTGACCATTGACCAATCTTGTTTCAGAAAAAAGACTCCAAGATCTTAAATAGTCAATCTTGATCCAAGATTGCATTCCCTAGCCATAACGTCTATCATATTCCGGAGGGTAAGGTAGCCGGTAGACTTGCACAATAACATCCCAGTCACTGGACAGCAACGCACCTGTAACATCTATGGTGTCTATGGGCCACGGTTATCTCTTACCATCAAAAGAGCCGAGATCTTATTCGGTGGCTTCTCTCATTAAAAATAAAAATATAAGTTCTGGTAATTGTGATGGATTTGTTTACTTTTGAAATGGTCAGATGTGCTACTAGTGCTTACAGGAAAAGATTTCGATTATTGCGATATTTGCGATAATTACTTTTATTAGGTAGTTAATTAGGACAAAAACTATTAAAACATCAACTGTCTTATCAATAATCTATTTTCCAGAACTACGACAAGGAATAGAGGCAATTTATTCAAAAACTTAAGCCGTCTTAATAATAAACACGGAGTAAGGTACTCCAAGGTTCAACATGGTATTGTAGTCTTTATTACAGTGTGATACAGGCTATATTATTACCTTAATTTTACTCCTTCGTTAGACCATGTTTAGTAATAAGACGGCTAAGTGTCGACAAATCAAAACATTACCGGCTAAGAGAAAACAATCATACTATTATTATAAATACGAAATTTTGTTTGTTACTTTTTCACGCAAAGATGCTGAACCGATTTTCATGAAATTTAGCACACACATTATTCACATTATTCTCTAACTTAGATTAACTCGTAGGATAGTTTTTATCTGAAAAAAAAGTGTGTGTGTACTTATGTACACGCGTCAGAAGTTATACTTCTTCGGCGTAATATGATAAAAATCTTTTTAAAACTAAAATGTTATCTATAGCTAACTTTATTATGTCGGTTTTTCGTGACGGTGTGCGCGCGCATCGTAAAAATTTACCCTCATCAATTTTTCCTAACGCGCCAAAAGAAGTATAACTTCAAAAAAAATCCTGTGGTACTATTAACCACGCGGGTAACGCCACTCGCGAGTAACAGCTGGTTTTTAGTAAAATAATATATAGTATCTTCACGCCCATATCCCCGAAGAAGTAGGCAGAGGCACAACCAGGGCACCCACGACTAGCCGAAGATACTAATTCCCACATTGTGATAGGTGGCAAGCCTATCGCCAACCGGGCACATATCCTATCCCGAGCAACAATTTTTTTTATTAGAAAATTGGAAAAACCCAATTTTCTTTTAGTTACCCGACCCGGGATTCAAACCCGGGACCTCATGCAGTCAAGTCCAACAACTGAACCGCTAGACCACAGAGGCGATATATATATCCTATATATATTACTATATATATATATATATTATTGATATATATATCCTATATATTATATATATATTACCTATAGATACCTAGAGTAAAATAATAATTGAAGTAAAATATAAATATGTCTTGTGGTAAGAAATATAGTTTTTTCTTATGTACCCTCCACCATAGACACCAAATATGTTGATATTTTTAATTATATATTATAAAATAATTAATATTTTTCTAACTTGAACGCTCAAGCCACTTAGGTAAACGTAACACTAAAATAGCAAGTACTGGCCGTTTAATCGCAGGTAAGCTTTGCTACCCTGGAAAAAACTACCACTTATTTTGACTGGTGATGTAATCGATTCTAATATCCATTTAACGAGCGATGGAATCGTTACATTCCTTTTTTATATTCAAGATAGCGAACAAGGACACTTGATCTTCTGATGGTCAGAAAAAATGTTGACTGTACACACTCCAGCTGTCAAAAAAACGCGGATTAAACTACTCCAAGGTTCAACCTGGTATTATAGTCTTTATTACAATGGAATACAGACTATATTATCAACCTAATTTTACTGTTATGTTAGTCTATTTTTATTAATAAGACGGTAGATGTATACCTATATATTACAATTACCATGCTAGTGCTAAGAGGACAAGTACGCTGGTTTACCGGCTACATTACTCTCTATTATGGAACATGAAAAAGGCAATCATATAAAGTCTTAAAGCTATATGAATGATAAATGATAGATGAAACTTTATACGTAATGTACAATAAAGTCTACGACGGACAACATGTTCTGAAATTTTGTTTACTTAGCCTGATCCAGGCTAAAGTCCGATAGAGTTAAAAAATACGACGAAATTCTTCAAGAAAATGGGCGTTTCGCTCTGCTCATCTTAGCTGGGGCACTCCTATGTACCAATATAGGCACCAGAATAAATTTACCAACTCCCAGACCTAAGTACAGATATCAAGATATTAATCAAATCCGTGCCACCGCCGGCAATAGAACCCGAGTCTCGTAGTTTGGCGCCGTTTGGCATGTTCGCTTACCCCTCGACTGACGAGGCGGTAACAACAATACCTTGGATGACGTATGTAGAACCAGGATAATCGTGCTCATTATCAAGGTTGCCTAATTGTTATAATCTTTTCCTCATGGAAGTAGTTCTTATAGTAGAGATATTTAAAATATTACTTAAGCGGTAGGATGAATCATGCAAAGTCGACTTTGTACGAAGATACAAGTCTAAGCTCGGCATTAGTCGTCTTATTCATAACTACAGACTAAAGTATGCCTAGGCTTACTTTGACTTTAGGATTTTCAAACAAAAGTATATTATTGCCCTTATCCTCGAACATATAGGCAGAGGCAAGGGCACCCATGAAGCTGAAGACACTACGTCCCACAATATAATATGTGGAAAGCCTATTTCCAGTTTGGCACATATCCAATCCCCAATTCTTTATAATCAACTTTAATTATTAAAAACTAGCACTGTTACTTCAGTGTCCCTGTTTATAATTAATTTCCTTGGATCCCATAACTTAAATCTTCGTTCCGGGGATAATTTAACTTTATGAAT
>NJDC01058209.1:49389-67613 GCA_002245475.1 Calephelis virginiensis | reverse complement strand
AGTTGCTGTAAAATTGTGGAACGACCTGCCTGCCCACATTCGAAAGGCTGAGGACTCTGTGGAGTTCAAAAAACTTATTAAAAATTATTACATGGATATTTTTTTTCATTTATAGTATTCATTTGTTACTGTCTTGCTGCTGTTGTCAAATAAATATGCATTTCTTATATTCATTTCATTCATGGATATATATTATTATATGTAGTTTATGTATGCATAATGAATGTAGTTGTGTATGCATGTATGTTTGTATATTCTTATGTAATTATTTGTTACTACTACTACTCTGTTACTACTCTGTTAGTGTTAATTTTTGTACGGATTTTTTTTTTATTTTTGCTTAAATTATGTCAAATGTTTATTTTTCTCTTTAGTTCTGTTACGTACAAAGTACCTTTAATTTTATTTTCTAATTATTCGATTTCCTGTCTTTCCTGGTTGTCTGGTAGCGATTGCTTTGAGCGATAAGACCGCCATTTATAATTTTTTTGTAATATTTTGGTTTAGTATATTATGTTTGTGTTTATATTGTACAATAAAGAATAAAGAATAATAATAATAATAAAACCGATAAAAATATCTTCGCCCGACTCGGAAATCGAATCTAGGACCTTCATGAGGTCAAGCCCTACGCTGGTCTACTAAACCACAGAGGTGATATTTTATAGTTTTTATTGCACAGTATAAAAGACTGTAATGTCAATTTAAACATTGGAGTATATAGTCAGAGTTTAATATCAGTTTTTTTTAATTACATATTTAATTCAAGAATAACATTATAACTACTGTTGATTGCGTTAAATACTGTTATTAGTTTAACTGTGTACTTTATATAATTTTCTAGCCGACCCGGCGAACTTTGTATCTCTTGAAATCAACACCTACTAAGAGTTTGTATGCATTAAAACATTTCTTTTACTTTTTCCTGCAATTTTCAGGATTTTTCATAAGAACTCTCTTCGACAATAACTAATTCAACAAACAAAGATTTAGAAAAAAACCGATCTATCCGCTAATTAGGCGTTATGCGGTGATCACGTGATTTGGGGATTCTTTTTACATACATTTTTATATGTAATAACAATACTTATAATAAAACTAAGGTAGGACTATATATTAAGATGATTATCGAGCCAAATAGATCTAACAGACAGATTAGCTTGTACGTGAAGTTTCTACAACAGTTTTGGTGCCATTGAAAGAAAAGAATGCCGTAGCTTTAAATTTTGGTTGTCTTTTGTACGATTTGGTTATTGTGTATTTCCTCGTTACCGCCAAATCTCATTAAATGGCAAATGAGGCCACCGCTTTACTCAAGATCTAGACATGACTTTCTTTGACGACGTATGACTTATTTTTAATTAATTTTAATACGATTTTGTAAAATCGGTTAACGTGTTGTAAATTGAAACGTGACTAATGACAAATGCTAGTGCCAAGAACAAAAAAAAGACATTTCTAAAGACTATATGACGGAAAACAATCTAATAGAGTTTTGGCGCCATCGAGAGACAAGATGGTCGAAGTTTTTTCATAATTATTGAATTTCGTGTTCATATTGGGTGAAATTAGTCAATTTTGGTGCCATTTTGTACAATTTTGTTTAGTGAAAGTGCACAACTAAAATAATCATGAAGAAATCAGCGTATCGTGTATTTTCTTGTTGCCGCCAAATCTCATTAAATGACGAATGAGGTCACCGCTTTACTCAAGACATGATTTTCTTTGACGACTTATGAGCTATTTTGAATAATTTAAAACTCGATTTTGTAAAATCGGTTAAGACAGAAATGCCTTTCTTTTAAGATCAAAGACCATATGACGGAAAACGTTCTAATATACCGTGTCTAAAATGTTGCATCTCTTTTCTTTTTGTTTCGTTCGAAAAATATATATACACTAAAATTAGGTTTAGTTGATCCTCAACAGTATCACTATACCTATTGTTGTATTCGCTAATTAAGCTCAGATAAAAACTATTTCGCAATTCTTCCACTATGAGTAACGCGACGACCTTTATTTTTTTTTGTTTTTCTTGGAAGGTTTTTTATTTAATTACATATTCGTTGTATCTGTGAGATCATCTTCATGTTTTTCTGGCACGCGGTGCGTGACCGGCCTAGGCCCTCTGTGTCACGAAGTTCTGAAGCATCATTCTGTAATCATTAAAGAATGTGTTTATTAATGATGCTAATAACTTTAAAAAGATATTTGCTTTGTGTAATTGCACCAATCAGAAATCACGATAATGAATAAATGGATAAGATGCGTGATACTTTGGACGAGTACTCTGGCTTAAAGTTGCAATGAATATATTATAATCCACGGCTCTACCTATTTTTGCCGCCATAATGGAAGTGTTTAGCACTGTCATGTTCTGGTCTAGCGAATAGGGCAGTCTTGTACCCCTATAGTATATAGCGTTGGACTTGACTGCATGAGGTCCCGGGCTCGAATCCCGGGTCGGCCAACAACAAGAAAATTGGATTTTTCCAATTTTCTAATAAAAAAAATGTTGGTCGGGATTGGTAATGTGCCCGGTTGGCTTGTCACCTATCACATTGTGGAACTTAGTGTCTTCGGCTAGTCGTGGGTGCCCTTGTTGTACCTCTGCCTAACTCCTCGGGGATATGGGTGTGAAGGTACTTATACCCCTATAATACCTCTGCCATGAGATAGCGACTCTACATATTATATTATTGTTTTTATAGGTCATACTAGTCTCTTACCATCAGAAGATTGTGCTTGAATGCTGACTACTTTGACTTTTTCGACTTTCTTGAGGTACTGGCAGTTTGTATGGAAAAAACGACGGGTTGCACTCCGGAAGTGCCGGCAGAAGTGAAATCTTGAATATTAACGTTGTGCATTTTTGATATTTTGGAATGGTTGGGGAAAAAATTTGCATGAATTGCTTTAATTATCAGTATGAAAGTACCTACTATCACTTATGTGGTAGAATACAATTTTCATTTATTGCGCTATCGTACACGAACATGACAACAGGAACATTCGCGCAAGCGCCTTGCGCCGTCTTACCGAAACACCAGGCGCAGGCATACATTTTCGCCGCGCCGTAGAAAGACTGTATTTTTCCCCACTTATGCTCGTTTAACAAATCACCACGGAGAGGTAGACAGAGGCATAACCTAGGCACCCGCGACTAGCCGAAGACACTAGGTAATAGGTTGTAAGCCTATCGCCAATCGGGCAAATATCGAATCCCAAGCAACATTGTTTGATTATTAACGGCCAATGTTAATAATGTATCTCAATCTAATGGATTTCAAGCAATCTAGATAGCTGCGTATCCGGCGGCCTATCCCATACCTAATTGCCATATTTATCCTGTCCACAGATATGTTATTGGCAAGAGATAACATAAAAATGGATCAAAATATCATTCTTGGACATCAAGTTTTGGATTAGGATTGATTATTAATATTGGCCGTATGAGTACACACTATTTTCGCCTCTATCAGGCGATAATACAACAAATAAGCTAATTCCTAACTAATTTAACGTACACTATTTTACGTATTTTAAATAAACAAATAATTACAATGAAGTTTCACCTAGCACTAGGGATTGAAAGTGCACAAATATGCTTTAGCTCTATAAAGTCTCTTAACCCTCTCAACAGTCTCACGGCCAAGACTTGTTTACGGTTAGTTAAATGTCTGCAGCAGACAGAGGGTTCAGACTCCAGACGGAACGGTCGCCTTCACAATACCTGATTAGGTTCTGATTAAATCCCCTTAGGGTGTAGACATTTTATCTGGATCTGATATGGATAGCTTAGCACAAATGCAATGGCCAAAGACTTATTAGTACTAGTGGTCGCCCATATAATATCGACAAGATACTAAAATTTATTATATTGGACCAAGAACGCCATCTTCATTTCTCAAGACCATCAACTTTGTTTCCAAATTTTTTAGTGCGCTATCTGTGATCTTTTATCAACAACATATTTGTTTGTGTGTGTCAAATGTATGGTAGTGTTGGTAATGCTTTATTTATTGATTTAACGTACTTTATAAGTATTATTACTGAAAAATATTAGCGTTCTGTATTTCTCCTACACATAAACATATATTATCGTTAACATCAATATGTTTGTTTGTATATGTTAAATGCATGGTAGTACTGAATAAATGCAATTTATAAACATTGTCTTTAAATAAATGTTAGCGTTCTGTACTTCTCCTACACATAAATTATAAGTGTGCCAAATTTTATGCTCCTGCGTCCGCGTCATTTTCGTAAAAAGGGGTTCAAAATTTTGGCATCAATTTATATATTAATGTTTATATTATATATTAATATTTAGATAAGTTAAGTATTTTTTTTTAATTTTAACCCTGTTTCCTGGCTGCCGAATATTTTTTTAAGATGTGATTGATAAGGAACTAAACTCTTTGAGTCTGCAGCGTCCTTAATCAAAGGGTCAGTAATGATTCGCACCAATTTAGCTCGAACGAAATGTAGGAATCGATCATTTTTAATTATTATTTTTTTTCTGTTCGCGATTTGTATGAAACGAATTTATTTGTGAGCGAATTACAACTCTAAAGATGGGTTATTGGATATTTCCCACGAAACGTTCAAACCGACTACTTTTAATAATATTAGTTTTTATCTAGGAGATTTGCACTTAGATTTATTGGTATGCCAATCGATAACTCTGAAAATATGTAGCAGGCTTTTGGCACATATTTTATTTTAGAGAACACAAAATAAAAGTACAGTCACAATGAAAAGTACGTATTTTTTATGATATTGGAAGGCAAACAAGCAGGCGGATTTCCAGATGGTAAGAAATTCACGTCGCCTAGAGACTCTAGAGGTGGCAATGGTGCGTTGCCAAGCTGGAGCTGTTATGTTAGGCCTCTAACAAAAGTAAGTTTACCGTCTACCTTAGTCTCCAAACCGGAACACGTCAACGTTTCATAAATAATAAAAATCTTTTAAATAATTATTAGTATTGCCGCCGTCATAATAAAGTATCCTCACGCCCATATACCTAAAGACGTAGGGCGAGGCAAAACCAGGACACCCACGACTAGCCAAAGACACTAAGTCCCACAGTGTGATAGGTGGCAAGCCTACTGCCAACCGGGCAAATATCTAATCCTGAGCTACGTTTTTTTATTAGAAAATTGGAAAACGCCAGTTTTCTTTTTATTGCCCGACCCGGGAATCGAACCCGGGACTTCATGCAGTCAATTTGAACAACTGGTCATGATAAATAAAAGGAAATCTCCCTGCCTGCCAACCCGAACGAGGCAGAGATGGAAACAAAGATAGAGAGAAGAAGACAGAGATAGAGAGAGAAGGAGAGTATATCATGTTAAAAATGTATTACTAACTAGCGGCGCGCCCCGGCTTCACATCGGTATAAAGTATACATATAAACCTTCCTTTTCAAGCACTTTATCAATTAAAAAAACCGCATCAAAATCCGTTGCGTAGTTTTAAAGATTACGGACATAGAGACATAGGGACAAAAGAAGCGACTTTGTCCCTATCGCTATGTAGTGATAAGAACACTGGTGCTAGGGTACTGTAAAGCAACTTTCCAGGGTAGAGATCCACCGCTTTGCCTATTTCTACCGCAATAATGACTGTCATATTCCGGTCCGGAATAACTTCAGAAATAGGATAGCAATGTACCTAGAACTACTGTGAGTCACGTCTTTTTGTGTTGGCGAAAAAATATACTGGTATTTCAAGAATATCCTATCAAATATTGATTGTTTTTCTTGTAATTCTACCTTATAAATAATATTCGAGTTTATGTTGCATCTTTAACCATTTAATCATTGAAATTAATTGTACTTAGAATCAGATTAAAAATAAATATTAGGAAAAACAACTTAATTAATAATTAAATTCGTAAAAAAAAATGACACCTCAGAGTAAGGCTGTATTCGAAATTTAACAGGGCTTTAAGTTAATTACTTGCTTGTGCTAAGGGTGTTAGATAATATCCTTATGTGAAGAAACAGATACCAGAATAAATTTAGTAAACAACACCCAGACCTAGAAATAAATAAATATCCTTGGACAAGTCACACAAATTGAATCTAACCCCAATTTAAGCAAGGTATATGCTTGTGTTATGGGTGTTAGTCAACGATTCAAATACATAGAAATATTTAAATACATACCAGAATAAATTTAATAAACATCCAGACCCGGAAATGCAGACATCTAAACGTTCATCACACACATGCCTGCCTGGCGTATACGGTAGCCACTCGACCAACAAGGCGGTCAAAGAAATGCACATATCTAGACCTTCATTATACAAAAGTCTGCCCCCACCTGGAAACAAACCTAAGCCACGCGGTTGGTCGTTAGTGTTAGGTGTGTACACTAACCCTTCGACCAACGAAGCGGTCAAATACTAGCAAGCATTTAGAAATAATAAACCAATAGGAGTAAACCTTACTACTACTGGATGGATAACACGCCATATGGATAACGCACACGCCCACTATGCCAGGCCGTAACGCAGTGCATATGTGCTTGCGGCCTAGCCAAATGTGCGCTATCCCCTACTGGCGTATCTTTTCGCATATGACCACTTCATTTTCGTTTTTTATACAGTGAATTTAAAAAGATTTGGCGATATTTTCGCTATTTGAAAGACATGTACTTGAAAAAGAAAAAGTATATAAGTAGGATAAATGCGGCCCAAATGAGAGCGCTACGGAAAATCTGTGGTGTAACGCTTGCTGACCGAATTCGTAACAGTGAGATCTGAGAAAGAGTGGGATTGAAAGAAAGTGTTGGTTTTAAAATGCGAAAAAGCATGCTACGCTGGTTCGGTCATGTGGAAAGAATGACAGACGAAAGATTGACAAAGCAGATATACAATGCGAATGTGGATGGATGTAGGTACCCGAGGAGACCTAGGTGGACAATCCAGGATCAGATCACTCGGATATTATCCGAGGGTGGTGTCAAGAGTCTCCGATACCGGCGTTTTTGTATGAAAAGGGCAATAAATGTGAAGGAAGCTAGACAGGTTTGTCAAGATCGTGATGTCTAGCACTCGATACTCTCTGCCTGTAAGGGACTTGGCGTGGAGATAATATGTATGAATTTGAACATTTTGCTTAAATCTAAGTTGAATTCCTTTAATTTCCTGTCGAGTACAAGCAAAAAGCAAGCGCGGAAGCCTGGGCTAGCATTAAATAAAATTACAAAACACATTTAAATCACAGAAAATGTCCAGCTATGACATATTACATTATTATGTTAATGGAGGTTAACTGATGTGAGTAGAGATTCTTTATACTGCCGAGCAATTACAAGTTGTAGGAACTCAAAGGTATGCATTTAAACTCCTGTAGAAGTTTTTATAGTAACATTATTATGTAATAGCACAGAATAAGTAATACTGCGAAGGTAAAGAAGAAGCACTGTCTAACAAAACGTAAGTTAAGGTAAAGGTACCTTCTGACGACCACACATGCAAGCAAAATTGAAATGTAAGCAATAGAAAGCGTATATTGGGCTGAAAGTACTTTTTGTTGCCCGATTAGTTTGAAACAACCCATATACATGTATACATATCTTTCCGTAAAGTCAGGAGTTAGACAGAGAGTATCGAGTGCCAAATCTGGCAAATCCTGCCAAATCCTGGCAGACCTGTCTGGCTTCCTCCACTTTCATAACCCATTTTATACAAACGTGCCGATTTTGGAGACTCTTGATACCGCCTTTGGATAATATCAGAGCGATTTGATCGTGAAATGTCAACCTAGGTCTCCCCGAGTACCATTCATCCACATTCGCATTGTATACCTGCTTTGTCAATCTTTCATCTATGATTTTTTCCACACGCCTAACTACGTGACTAGGTCTGGTCTGGCGATATTTTTTTATTTTTCTCACAATAATTAAATTCACATTCTGACAATGGAAGTAATCCAAACAAATATTATGTCGGTCTTTTTTTGTACCCATTACTATGTTGCTGTGGACTATAGTACCCTTTTTACCCTTTCACAAGGGAATGAACCAAAAATGCAAGAGTTACTGCTACTTATAAGTAAGTAAGCATGGATGTGCTAATTTATGAAAGAGCCTTTAACACTCCTTTTTTGCTGTATTCAACTTTTTTGGAACACCCGAATATTTTTTTTATTGGTGACCCAAAAAAACGTGACGATTAGAAAATATCATTGTTTTGTGATATTTAAAAGTTTTGAGTTGAATTGCAATGTAAATAGAGTTGTCTCATTTTAAATTAGCTACCCCCTACCGGTTGAACTGGTGTTAGGCATACGCTTGAGTTTAATGACAATGGAATAATAAGACATAATGAAGCTGATATGATGATGTAGGAAATCCTCAAATTCGCAACATTATCCAATCGCGTTTATTTGATAAGACTTGAATAGTACTTCTCTAGTTTCTTGCTAGTACTAGTCTTTATGGGTGTTTATCAGAACATGACAGGCCTTCAAAATATTTAAACCACTATAACTTTTAAACCTTACAATAAATTTTAACGCCTTTCATAAATTTGAATTTAGTATATTTTAATTGACCTGAGAAGTCAGCAAAATCATAAATATTGGGAAAATAAAAATGAGCCAGATAAATTATGTAAAATCGTCCTGATATTGAGAAACACCCTTATAACTAAAAGCTTATCACACTTTCGACAAAAGCTTATGTAAAATAGTTTTTAATACTTCAATGTAGAAGTTAAGTTAAAAATATCTCGTATTGAAGATAATTAGGACCTTAATGCATCTTACTTTTTGTGCAGTACAGTTTTTATTAAGCGCTTTTAGCTGAAGGTTGACAGAGTTTAACAATTTTTGTGATATTATCACCGGATTTACAAATAATGATAGGTAAACACTACATAATATTAAAATTTGCTGTAATTATTTAATTTATTAATCTATTTTTGACATTAAAATAATTACTTGTTTGCCATCTAATCAGTCAAGGTGGACAAAAAAGCATTTAGGCAACATTGGCTAGGTATATAATTATCTAACATATTATCGAAGGTGATATCAAAATATAATAAAACCGGGGTAAGTGTGAGCTGAAAACTAATGCCGAGAGTCCGCAGCCCGATATTATTTAATTAATATTTTCCGGATCGATGTTAGACTTGACTTCCTGGGATCCCGGGTTCAATCTCCGTAATGACAACCAAAACAAAATATGTTTTTTTTAAATTTCACATTAAAATTACGTTGCTCGTGATTGGATATGAACCCGGATTACAACTTAACTTATTGACGGAACTTATTGACATCCTGGCCTGTAGCCGGGGAAAAAGGCGCTAATGTGCGAGTCTAGCAGATATCTTATCCCTCTGGAACGGAATACACTATTATTAACTTATAAATAAATTGAATTTGAATTCTAATTCCAAAATTGGTAAGTTATTTAACTAGTATTTCAATGCCTTCATTACCTGACATCTCATTGCACGTCCCCGTCTATAAGTAGGTAATCTTATTGTCTTATGTAGTTTGTGTCGGGGTTATTTTTTTATTTTAGGATTATTACCCATTTAATATATATAACAGACTACTACTACTACTACTACTACTACTATACCTTTAACATATATAATATATAACACACTTTCAAGAAGGAAAGCAGATGCTCTATTAAATACAGATAATATGGCAACTTTAATTTTTCGTGGGCTAATTTTTCGCGAATTTATTATACATTCCTTGTTTTTTTTTTATTTACCAACCTAACCCTAAAAATAAAGGTTGTAAAATAATTAAATATTTTTTACGTTTTTATATTGAACAAGTATTCTTTAATGTATTTTCCTCCTTATAGAGAGCTTTGAATTACCAGTTCACCTTCGGTAGCCATCTTTGGGTTGGTTAAATACTCAAGCGTGGCCATAATTTAGTGCAAACAGCAAAACAGCGCATTTTTTGACATAAGACAGACGATCGCTACTTTTTTTTCTTCTTTCTTTAGGTTTTGGCATTCGCGTTAGCCATTTGCCATTAGTCAAGTAGAAACTTGCATCAAATTTACTAAAATCGGGGTTCAATTGTAATTAATCATAAGTCAATAAGTTATTTCAGGGTCTTGGGTAAAGCGGTGGATTCATTACTCAAGCTCATATAGTGAAATCTGGCGGCAACAAGGAAATACACGATACGCTAATTTCTTCATGACTTTTTCATTTATGCACCTTTACGGAACAAAACTGTACAAAATGACACCAAAATTTACTAATTTCACTCAATATAAACAAGAAATTCAATAATTTAAAAAAATTGACCATCTTTTCTCTCAATGGCGCCAAAACTCCTATCGCTACTTGGTAACGGTGCGTAGTTATCTAGAGTTCCTTCATTTTTGCACTAACGTTAGCATTTGCCATTGATCGAGTTGAAATTTGCATCCAGTTCAAAATTTGCCATAGGTCGTCATAGAAAGTCATGTCAGGGTCTTGAGTAATGCGGTGAGCCCCTTACTCAAGCTCATTAAGATTTGGCAGCAACGTGGAAACACACGATACACTAATTTCTTCATAAATATTTAAGTAGCTTGTATACTTTAATTGATCAAAATTGTACACTATGCCACCAAAATTAAATAAAAATAAAATAAATCACACAAATTGAATCTAACCCCAAAGTAAACAAATTATATCATTGTGCCATGAGGGTTAGTCAATGATACTATGACATAGAAATACTTAAATAGATACCAGAATATATTTAATAATCACCCAAACCCGGAAATGCAGACATCTGAATGTTCATCACACAAATGCCAGCTCCCGTCGGGAATCGAACCCGAGCCTCGCGGTTGGTCGATGTAGTTAGGCGAGTACGAAAGCCACTAGACCAACGAGGCGGTCAAAATTGATTAATGATATTCAACACGTACACAAATTTCAATACGAAAAAACTGCTAGGCACTTCTTCTCTTCTCTCGACGAGAAAACTCTTTTTTTCTATAGAAGTTTTGACTATATTTCTTTTGCAATAGCCGGCCGGCTAGTCTACTATCGAAATACCCAACGGTCATAAGAATGCCTTTTTTATCTTTTTCTTTTATTTGTTGGCCAGACTCAAATGCACCATTCATTTAAAACACTGTTGTTCGTCGTCTGGATATGACAACCAATTGCCCATTTCTGGTAATTTACGTTCAACCAGGTGCTGGACTGCTGCTGACAGGTGTAAGCTGTTGGACGCCTAGATGGTAAAGATACAAATGTATGTTTTAATTAACTTATTAACTTATTTAGTAGTACTAGACATCTGGAACGTAGGAATATAACGCCAAATGCCAAAGATAGACACAGAGTACTGAGTGCCATTTGAAACGAAGTTCGCCGGGTCGGCTAGTTATACCTAAGCTTAGAGATGAACCATTGTTAACATATTGAAATCGGATATAACGTAGCTTTTTAGGTCACATTTTAAAGGTTACGGTTAGAGAAATAACATGTCAAGCCGGAACGAATCGTTAATGTAAAAAATGTCGATGTATCCGCCCACACTCGGAACTAGTGCATGTAAAAAAGATGGCGCCTCACAACATTACTTTGAGTACGCATCTACTCATCGACATCTTGAACGGTCAGAAAAAAACTGTCCAGTTACATGCCAACGAACCTGTAAACGGGGACAAGTTACAAAAAGTAAAAACATTTGGGTGATGGATAATGTGGCTGTACTTTTGGATTTTATTGGACAAACTTTTATCTATTTTTCGCAAACATTATGTATGTATATAGTTCGATTTACATAACATACCTACTTATATATCACTCGTATGTTATCGTCTAGCGATCTGGTTTAGGATTTGACTCCATGAGGTTCCGGGCATGATCTCTGGATCAGGCAACAACAAATTGCGTTTTTTCACTTTCTAGTAAAAACAACGTTCCCTGGGATTGGATATGTGCCAGTTTGGAAATTATAAATACATCAAAATGTGTAATTTTTGTGTATGACAGATACATAAAGATATTATCGTCAAGTCAGCGATCTCTTCTAGACAAGGCAAACTTTAGTTTAAGAACGACTTGATGTATTTTTGTTGAAGCGGAAATAAATTAAACAATATTTCTAAAAATGTGCAATTTGCAAATTGGTAGAATAGATAGAACCTTTGGATATTTGGCCTAGAATATGCACACAGAGTAAAAACTGTAATTGTAATATAGGCTATCACCAATAAAGTGGGTCTACGGATTTATATGAATAACATTTGAACTTATAAAATATGACTACTTTCAAACTTTAGTCTGTACTTTCTCTGCTGTCTTAGCCGTGTCCTTGCAGAAAAGTTAGTGAAAAGAGAAGCCCTGTTTGTCACAAAATGGCTATGGGTAATATGGGTAACTAAAGATTGAATTCATTTTCATCCATCAGAAAAATAATAATAAGAACTTATTTACTGTGTCCTGTTATTTACTTTGTAAATTTTGGTTACATTATAGATAGCATTCCGTCAAATGCATTGGGGTTCCCAAAATTGTAATTATTGATGACGGTAATTGAATTTTACGAACAGATTGCTAGTTGTATGAGAACCTTGTTTAACGCATTTTTATAGATACAGTTTTTATTTTCAAGTCAAAATACAGTTTAAAAAATTTACGTTGTGTTTCAGTTAACGGAAAAAAGCCCATAACGTAATTTCTTAAGCAGCAGGCTGACAATTTTAATTATTGCGAAAAATGTAAGTCTTTTAGTAGTTGTTTTAATACTTTTGAGAAAAATGGTACATGTCAATTTGAACATCATACACCACCAAAAAATCAAAAAAGAAAACATTATTATCACAAATACGTTGGTTCAGTCACGTGGAAAGAAAAGCAAATGGACGATTGTCAAAACACATATAAAATGCGAACGTGAATGGTTGTAGGGACTTAGGGAGATTCAGTTTATTTTTTTCCCTGGTTGGTCCGGGTCTACTGAGTAGAATAGACTTGTGCGGGATAATTAAAATGTGTAAATTGTGACGAATTTTTAGTGTATAAAAGTGTTTAAATGTATATTTTAATGTAAGAATAACTAGGTAAAATAAGTAGTCTATTTTCTTAGTTTTATGTGTTAAACCCGTACAGTAGAGGCCTTTATCATTGCATTGTATAACAGTAACTTCATTTGTCTTTAAAAAATAACATTAAGACTCACTGTACTTTTTGTAGTATTAAAATATTAAGTTTTAGGACCGCGGCTCTCCATACGGTACAACCCCGTTGGATGGGTCTCTTAGGTGACCGCGGCTCTCTGTAAGGTTCAACCGTAAGACAGCTAGTACCTTAAGTAAAATTTATGTTCTAATTTGTGATTGGTCAATATAATGTATTCTGATTGGCTAGCCAATCACATTGTAAGCATACTAGCGTAGAAAATCATATAAAAGAACGCATTTTTTGTTAGTAAAACACATTCGAAAAAGGCAAGCTAAGAAGATTGTACTCCTCTACAAAATAAAGAAGCTTCAACTAAATGCTGTTTTCTTCACCAATCCAGCTATAGTACACAAGACTATCTCCATCTCTGCCAATCAGCTCGTAAGAGGCAAGTACTGGTTAAAATATAGGTCATCACTAACAAGACCACTGCTGGTAGAGTGTTGTGAAGAAACTTGCTAGAATAGGGATCCACCGCCCTATTTCTCCCGCCATAATGACTGTCATGTTCGAGCCCGGAGGGTAGGGTAGCCGGTGGACCTGCATAATGACCCTAACATCCTAGTTCCAGGACAGCGACGCACCTGTAGCATCTATGGGGTCTATAGGCTACGATTATCTCTTACTATCAGGAGAGCTGTGTGTTTCTAACCTAACAAATAATAAAAAACACTATGTTATCCGAAATTGGTGTGAAGAGTGTCCTAAGCCTGCGTGTTTGTATGAAAGGAGTTATTAATTTTGAGAAAGCTAGTTAGGTCTACAAGGGCCCTGACTCTTAGTACTCGATACTGTCTGACTACCCTCCTATGGTATAAGCGTGATTATACGTGTATGCATTTCTATAACAATAAGCATTATTGAATTCATGATTAAATAGACGACTTGTCACCCCTATCAACCAAAAAATTATTAGATCAAGTAAACATTCAAATAATTAATAAAAAAGTTTATAGACAGCAATACCAAGTAAACTTCTGACTACGAGTCAGAATGTCCCGTTTTTGCGTTACCTAATATTGGTCACATTATTGTTAGTATTTAGTCATGTTGGGGTTCTCAAAATTGTAATTATTGATCAGAATGTAATTGAATTTTGCTAACAGATTGCCATCCGTCTAGTCTGCGGACTTCGTCTACCGCCATTTTTTATCCTTCTGTACAGTTTTTAATTTAAAATGTGTATACTGTTATTTAGATGACTAGTTATTTGAAAAATTTCATTAACGTAAAATGTCTCGTACCGTTAGATCTTACTAAGTAGATAAAGAAAAATGTCCGCTGTTGGTTCATCATTTTTTGCGACAAGACCGCTTTTTTAATGATATGGGAAGGCAAACAAGCAGACGGGTTTCCTGATGGTAAGAAATTCACGCCGCCTATAGACACCAAAGATGGTAATGGTGCGGTGCCAACATCAGGCCGGGATGTTAGACCTAGAGCAAAAGTAAGTTTACCGGCTACCTTACTAAACCGGAACACGTCATGACGTTATGGCGGTAGGAATAGGTAAGGCTGTGGTACCAGTCCGAGTAAGTCGCTGCGAAACTCTACCACTTAGTCAGATGTCACGGTGTTAGTGACGGTAAGCCTGTGCTCGCCTTTTACGAGCTGCCTGGCAGGAATGCAGATGGTCTATTCTGTAAAGGGGCCCGGTCCAACACGGATAAACACACTGCTCTTCTGAGGGTAAGATCCAATCATGGTGTACAGAAACCATGGATGTTGTAGTTTTGTCCACAATACAGTGGCCGAGATGCTTAGCCTATTTTGCAAGTCTACTGGCTACCACTCCGGAGGGAAACATGGCACTGTCCTTATGACAGAAGCAATACAATACAATAACTCTTTATTGTGCACCAAGTACAGAGAAATTGCAAATATGTACATACATAAAAAAACTTTAACTATAATACACACAAAGGCTCCTTTTCTTTCTTTGGTCCCGGGCTCCTTTGCAGAATAGACCATCTGTCTTCCTGTGCCAGGCAGCTCGTAAAAGGCGAGCATAGGCTTACCGTCACTAACACCGTGACATCTGACTAGGTGGTAGAGTTTTGCAGCGACTTACCAGGATTGGAACCACCGCCTTACCTATTCCTACCGCCATAACGTCAAGACGTGTTCCGGTTCGGAGCGTAAGGTAGCCGTTAAACTTACTTTTGCTCGAGGCCCAACATCTCGCCCTCAGGTTGGCAATGCACCATTACCACCTTTGCCTCTAGGCGGCGGGAATTTCTTAGCATCATGAGATCCGTCTGCTTGTTTGCCTTCCAATATTATAAAAAAAAACACCGATCTCTTCCAGGCAACCCTAAAGTATGGAACAAGATTTAACGAGATACTGTACAATGGTGCTCTTAAAGACAAGAAACAAATGAGGTGGTAAACCAACCATTTAACTTATGATCGCCTTTATGAGCTGCCAGACAGAAAAGTAGGTACCCCAACGGGGGGCAGCATTGATCCTGACGCTCTATCCCTGATAGGGCAATGATTATTAAAAAGCAGTAATGTTCTAAATTCTAACAAGGTGGAGAATTTGTGACTGGATGACTCCAACCAAAATGTGAGAAAGAAGGGGTTATTTCCCAACCACGATTTCATACAAGATTGGAAATTGAAATCGGATGGATTTAAGGTACTCTTGAACACGATCTATTGTTAAGATTTAATCCCAAATAATTCATCAGATCTGATCAACGAATCCGATGTATTATGTAAAAAGAAGTATAAATAAATATAATATAATATTGTCACTATAATTATAGCATATTTTTTTAAAACGAGGAAAAAGGCCAATCCTTCTGAGTTTCTTATCAGTGTGTGGCAGCGTTCCGATCCGGTGGTAGATTTAGTACTACGTGATCACAAATGCATCTTGTAAGTTCAAAGTGAAATAAAAATATTTTACTTTCTTTCATTTTTGTTTTTATATTTAAGGAGACGAAAATGATTTGTGGAAATGGTAGAACAACTTTAATCTACCTTCAGGGTACAAAAGGTCAATATTGTGCAAAAGTGAACGGTTGTTTTCGCAAACATATAGTTTTATTATGTTTTACAACTGTTGTATTTCTGTACCTAGGCTATTATTAGGGTGATTGCTATATTTTTAGTATTACGGTAACGTTTGATTGTGGGTACTATAATTAAATATAGATTAGTTTTCATTTATTATATCTTTGCTATAATAACACCCTTGTAAGAGACAGGTCTTTAGGTTTGGATCACGGATGTTTGTTGCCAATACATAGTTAAGAGAATACACTTTCGTTAGATACTAATAAAAGTAGTCATGCATATTTGTCGAAGAAGATCCATTTTGCCAAGCGTCAAGTGACGAGCCACATGAAGCTCTCCCCTAGTAACTAACCAAAAAGCAGCATTATGTCGAGCTCCGATCTCTCGGCAAACAGTCTTTGGAGAGGTCGCTGCAGGTCTAACACTCAGATCAAATTACTTTATTCTGCGATCCAACCCAATTAGATAATTCACTTCGAAGTTTCAGGCTGTGAACTCGGCTAAATGTGTTAAGTAAAAAAAAACACTAAACTTAAGTCATTGTTAAAAAAAGTTTTACCAACGGGCTACGTTTGTGCTTTAAAAATACGGACTGACATCAGGCTGCAGTATGATTGACACCAGATATGGCGTCCTGATGAATGGGTTAATGACTCCGGTTTCCGGTACGACTGTCTTTCTGTCTGACCAATAACTCACTTGTCTGAAAAAAGGTTGGAGCCCAAGGTGTACACCTTTTTTCAGACAAGCGTACGCTAACTGTCATACGCTATAAGTTGCTTATCCACGCTTTTTTAAAGGTACCCGAATCACACTTATCCAGAAATACGACTTTAAAAAAAAAATCCTTCGATTAATAGAATAGATAAAACCAAATATTTCACACAAACCAAGAGTGCGTCTATAAAACTCTACATTTTCCCACCAGATCCAGACCGAACTACTTCGACAGGCTAAAGTAAAGTGAAGCGCTTTGTATTTTTTATCATTCTGATTTTTTATAATACAGTTTAAAAAGTAGTGACAGTCATAAAAAAACAGGCGGACTTATTTCTTCGTTTTTATATATCACATGTCAGCTTTTATGGCAAATTTATGAGTTTTGCATATTTCTAAGGAAATTTAAAATGTTTGGCTTAAGAAATATTCTCGATTTCTCAATATACTGGCAACCTGACTGGAAACCCATCAATTTTATACTTACCCGAGTAATTACAAAATTTTACGACCGAAGATACTCTTATATAATTAAAGTAACTTTATTATTTTTGATGGGATTATTAAGGGCCTATTAAAGAAACCTGAATATATACGATCATGCAATCTCAACTGAAAATGCTATAAGCGGTAGGCAGGGACGGCCTCAGGCAAATAAAGGGTAGACAGAAATTCAATTCTGGCGCCCCTTTAATTTTATTCGGCTAAAAGCAAAGGCTATGTGTGTCGCGTATTTCCGCTTTGTTGTTTTTGGGCCACTTTTTTATACCCTGTGCCTTCCGAACAGGCAGCAGCAAAGGTTACTCGACAGGTACAAAGCTGTACAGCAACTTTGCCGGGTAGGAATTCCCTGCTCCACCTGTTTCTGCTGCCATAATAACAGAGTTTGGCAATATTGTGTTTAAAGGTAATGTAGGTAGACTAGCAAATTAAGTCTAACACTCAGGCACGATTTGTTTTTGTTAACGGTGGTAGGCACAAGCTTAGTCTTAGTATGCACAAGCAGTTATAATTAAATAAATGTGTAATTATTAATGTACTTATAGCCTGTTTTCTAATCTCAGTGATTTTACAAATAATGACACTTGTGTTGTTTTTGTAGTGATGTCTTATGATACCGATTTTTTAAAACTTCAATCAATGTCAATTTTCGAAAAAAGAAAAACCTAAACTTATAAGTCACAAGAGAACGTTATTTCGAAGAATCTTTTTTTATCTAAGATCGCGCATCTCCGAAATGGTCCCGTTGCAACCACGTCTAGGTCTGCTGATGGAATCGAAGGGAAATTGAGGAAAATACACA
>NJDC01058209.1:3605-23214 GCA_002245475.1 Calephelis virginiensis | reverse complement strand
AAAAATAATCTAGCCGTATACAAAACTCATCTCCATAAAATTAGTAAATCCTTTTTGGATCAATGTGTATGTTTCTACAATAAGTTGCCCATTGGTATTAGAGATCTACCTTTAAATAAGTTTAAAAAATGTATAAAAGCAAAACTATGTCAATAAGGCTATTATACGGTCTCAGAGTACCTATTTGGAAAATGAACATGCTTGGGGATAGAGTTTTAAATCTCCCACTAAAATTTGTAATGTGATTTGTTGTACCTTTTATTTAAGTTAAAGTAAGATTTTAATTTATATTTTTAATCTAGTTTATATTGTAATTATTATTATTGAAAAAAGACAAGCCCGCTGAGTTTCTTTCGCCGGATCTTCTCAGTGTGTGGCCGCGATTCCGATCCGGTGGTAGTTTAAAAAAAAATTTCGACGCGCACAAATACCACTTGTATGGTTCAAGTGAATAAAGATTTTTCTGATTCTGATTCTGAATATATAAGTCTACCAGCTGCATTACCCTCCTCCAGAAAACGACTAATGCTAAACACTGGCAGGCAATGGATCCCTACCACCACTATTTCTGCCACCACTTATTCAATGCTGGCCATTTTTGTATTCCGGTTTTGAAAGACTTGTCTATAACACGTGTATCTACCTATTTATTTTAAGAATCCCCAAAAAAATGGATAAAAAAGTAACATGTTTTAACTTTTAAAACATCTTACTTGTTTTACTAACGGCCCGCCCTTGCTTCGCACGTGTATGAAATATTCATATAAACCTTCCTCTACAATCACTATATCTATTAAAAGAACCGCATCAAAATCTGTTGCGTAGTTTTAAAGATTTAAGTATACAAAGGGACAGAGGAAGCGACTTTGTTTTGGGCTATGTAGTGATGTACAGAAAATTTAAGTTAAAGAAATTTTACACAATTTAATGATATATAATATAGTGAGGTACTTACACTAAATTGTAAACTCTAGTTGAAGAAAAATGGAATTTTAAAAAAACTAAAAAAAAAAACGAAATCCGGCTAAGGGAATTTTGTCCGGAAGAAGACAAAAACGATATACTCGTAGATAATGGTTGAGATGTACAATAAAACCTTTATGTATTTAACTTTATTAATTTTGGCATTCGTACTTCAAAACATACAAACTTTTTTTAACAATTTCATCTCTATGGTAATTTTTTGTGTCTAAATAACAAATACACAATCCCTTAGCCACATTTATGTCATAACAAAATTAACTAAAATTTATGAAATAAATGGCGAGAGCCAGCAGAGTAGCTCTAGATTTAGCCCTGGGTATGTATAGTTTAAAGAAAAACTATAATTATCATTGTTGTTATATTCCTAAAGAAATAATCAATATGTGAACTATAGCAACTTGCAACAATCATACACACCTAGAATTTGCAAGTAGTTCAATATTAATACACCTCAGAGAAACTGCAGTACAACAGAATTTGGCTATTTGTTTTATACTTGAATTAATATGTTCATTTTTCTAATCTATTGAATGTTTTGTTTGCAGTTTCTCTGAGAAAAATCGGGCCAGTAGTATCAAATAGTTGGAACGTCGCGAAAGATTATATTTTAAAAACACCAGCAAAGGCCCTGGTGTGCAATCCCGTTATAAGCAAAACTGAGTCAGTATTAAATAAAGGCTCAGACGTATTAATTTCAAAAATGACTAATCTCAGAGATAGTTTATTACCAAAAGAAAAAGAATATTTGGAGAAGGAATTAGAAAAAGTAAAGAAAAGAATGCAAAATGAAGATTAGTAATATTAGACATTTGTACATGTTTGTGTTACTTTTTTTATATAATGTAACCGTGAACAGAGAATAAAAGATTTGCATTGTACGTTTTTATGATAATGTCAAACAAAAATTTTTAAACATTTTTACGAAAATTGCGCAAACTGAGGAGTATGAAATTTGATACACTTATAGTTAATGTGTAGGTGAAGTATAGAACGCTTATATATGTTCAATAACAGTGCTTATAAAGTGCATTAAATCAATAAATAACCCAAACTTACTATGTATTTGACACACACAAACAAAAATATCGATAACGATAAAAAATCACAGATGGTGTGCAGAGTATTCATAATGTTTGAAAACAAAGTAGTTGATCTTGATAAATAAAGATGGCGTTCTGATCAAAAGGATAATTAACAATAGAACCTTAATAATGTTTTTATTTATATATGAGGAGGCAAAAGAAAAAGTGGGTCATCTGAGGGAAAGTGATCACGCCACTCACAGACATCCACAACACCAGGAGTATCACAGATGCGTTAACGACCTTTAAGACAGTTTGAAAATTATATTTTAAAATGATTTATATTGAATAAGTAGCTTATTATGGTCGAATTCCGATCAGTGGACGATCATTCGATATTATTAAAACTGTTTTAACCTTTTATATTTTAGCTATCAGCAAATCTTTGAAACCAAATTTAGGAATAGCATGGCAATATGCCAAGGTGGAGATGGTTCCTCCTCTGACATTTAACTATTTTAATGGACCTGCTGGTAAACTGTTAGAAGACAAAGTTGGTCAGGCTGCTGACGGTTTTATTAGTAAATTACGAAACACAATACAGGAAATGGAGGCAGCAGTAGTAAGAGAACGAAAACGAAAAGAGGCCGAAGCACGAGCTAAGCAGGAATTCATAAAGGCGGAAGCAAAAAGAAAAGCTGAAGCTGCGAGAAAAGGAGCTGAGAAATTAGCAGCAGAAGCAAATATAGTTGCAGAAGCTAAAAAGAAAGAAAAGGAAGCTAAAAAAGCTGCTGCCGCAGCTAAAACATCTGCAAACGAAACTAAAGCTAAAGGTAGCAAACCTGCAAAGAAAAAAGAAGGATCTAGGCGAAAGAAACCTAAAAAGAATAGACGCACTGGAAAGAAAGGCTCGCCTCCAAAAGCCAAAAAATAAGTACGTAGTGAGTTTTTTTGTATTCGTATTCCTTATTTCCAATAAAGAAATATGTGCTATAAAATAATATATAATAATAAGTTATTTTATTTAAACACTTGTTAATCCGAGCCTTTACCATGTGCTGTTTAGATTATATTCGGTGAGTTACGTGCCGAAATATATGATTCTTTTGGTCTTAAAACTAGTTTCTCTTAGTCGCCAATAGAGGCGCTGTTCGAAGTTTTTGTACAAAGACGATAACGAATACAGTAAACTTGACTAGCCATAAATTCATGGTTAGGGCTCAGGTGAACTTCGTTCCGTTTCATTTGATGATATACCTACTAACAACAGCGCTAGTCATGGGGTTCAATTTTATTTCTAAACTATCAAGAAACCCTTCGAAATATTAATGTAAAATTTCAACCAAATCGGTCCAATCTTTTATTTTTAACCAATTTTGAAAAAGGAGGAAGTTATATGTTGGACTCTTATATTTATGTATTTTAATCAAATCATCTTTAATTTCTGAACTGATTTATATCTTTAATTGAAAGAGTACTTTCGAAGTGTTACCATTGCCACCAAGTCTGGATCGAATATTTGAATCCCGTGGAAAAAGAAGTAAACACTCATTTTTTAAGAAAGTATTACCTCTGTAGTCTAGCGGTCTATGCGTTGGACTTGACTTGAGGTCCCGGGTTCGAATCCTCGAATGTTGCTCGAGATTGGATACGTGCCCGGTTGGCGGTAGGCTTGCCACCTATCATATTGTGGGACCTAGTGTCTTCGGCTAGTCGTGGGTGCCCTGGTTGTGCCTCTGCCTAGCACTTCGGGGATATAGGCGTGAAGATACTTTTTTTTATGAAAGTATACAACATATTGAAATCGCAGTTGTTTTCTTGCAGTTTTACTACCTGTTTTATATCTTTAGAACATTTTCCCTATTGCCATTAAAAAACACAAGAATTAGAGAATTTTTTCCATCCGTTCTGGTATGATGATGAGATTACCAAGAGAATTAGAGATTCATTTTCAAATATAATTCATATAATCTTAAAATTAAAAATTTTCGATGCACCCCCGACAAATCCTATATGCAACTTCTTTCTCAATTCTTGCTTATAAGAGCCAGTTAGATTATGTCAGCTTTCAAACAAAAGTATCCTCATCGAAATCGGCCAAACCGTCCAAAAGTTATTGCCATCTGTTTTATTTTCCGTCAGGGGTTAATAAAACTCGTCATTTTGCGCCGGGGGTTAAAACAACGCATTAGGCTTGTTTGGGAGCTACGATGCCACAGACCACACACAAACAAGTTATACATACAATACCTCCCTTCTATGATGTGCTTTAGAAGAAGTGCAAAGATTACGAAGGCGATCAAAGTCCACCAGCCATCTCAAATCAAATCCTTCCTTGGTCCTTGTTACAAAGTCCTCGTAATCAGAATATATTAATAGGTCTTGTTAAGGCGAATCGAATGAGTTCAAAATCGATTTGTTTACCAGCAGCTAAGAAAGAACCATCTCGATTACGTCAGCTTTCAAACAAAAAAAAACGCATCAAAATCCGTCCATAGGCTGATGAGCCACGATGCCACAGACAGACACCCAAACACACAGACAGGTCAAACTTGCTCAAACAAACACAAACACTCCTCGTTTTGAGTAGGAGGTTAACAATAAAAAGTAACAAAACTAAATCTAAGCCTTTACCATGAGTAAGTACAGATTACGTTCGGTAAGTCATGTTTCGAAATCTGTCATACTTTTGGTCTAAAAGTGATTTCCTCTTAGTTACCAATAGACGCGCTGTTCAAAGTTTTCATACAAATAATTTACAGAAAAGGAAGCGACGATAGTAAACTTGCTAGCCGTAAACTTATGGTAAAGGCTCAGAACCAAATTTTCAGACCAATATCTCTGTACTACGCGGCTACGGCCCCGTCCATACTAGGCCTCCACCCGCGCTAAAAGAGGAGCTACTTCGGTCACTGGAATCGCCCCCAGGGTTGCGAGGCCATGTTGGCCGAGGAAAGTCCCCCGACTCCCCCCGGCAGCCCCGCATCGGAGGCGTTTTGAAGGCGAAGAAACCGCCTTCTTGCGCCCCCAGTCCGCCTGCGCGAAACGGGCCTGAGTTGGAATCGTGTTCCCGGGCCCGCTCCGCGACCTCCTTTTGCGTCATTACTTCTTCGCAAAAGGAGACAACCGCCCGCCAGGACCTGTCACTACCGACCATGGCGTTGACTCAGCAGCAAGATATCCTCTCCTACGACCGCTGAGAGGGTACGCCGCTGTGACTCAGAAGCAACGCACTCCCCCAGCGTGTGGGACGCCGTATCCTTTGGCGCCCCACCCTCGTAGCAGGCGGAGGCCCCCTCCCGTCCCGCGATCTTGTGCAGATACTTCCCGAAGCATCCGTGCTGGCAAAGCACCTGCACAAGTCGGAACGTCAGCGACCCGAACTGCCACTGCAACTAACCTCGGAGGACCTACGTAAATTACTTAACGTAATCTAGAGCAACTCATTGTAAAGGCTCTGAGGCCTTACCATGACTTAACGGCTCTAAACTCGCTAGTATCTCGTAAATTATGCGCATAAAAAAATATCAAGTGTCTCTATTGGAAACTAAGAGAACTAAATTTTAAACCAAAAAGGCTATAAGTTTCGATACGTAGGTAAATAACTGATTAGTTAACGTTTTGTCAAGTTCACTAAACTAGCAATCGTCTCTGAAAATTGTTTGTACGATCCCTTGAACAGCGCCTATATTGGTAACTAAGAGAAACACACTTTTAGGCCAAAAGTGTCATGGATTTCGACAAGTAACTTACAGAACTTCCGAACTAGAAAATGACAATATCGTTGTGGCAGCAGGAATAGGTTAGGTGGTGGATCCCTATCCGTACGTTTTATAGCACAGCATTCTACCACCAGTGATCTCGTTAGTCATGATCTATTTAGCCTTTGTTGGCCTCTTACCTTGGCATTTCCGTTTATCTGGAGTAGGTAGAGGGTAACAAGTGCTAAATATTCACGTTACAATTCCTTACAGACCTGTCCAGCTTTCTCCACATTAATTACTCTTTTCATACAAATACGCCCGTTTTGAAGACTCTTGACACACTTTCGGACACAATCCGAGCGATTTGATGGAGAATGTTTACTTAGGTATCCCCGGGTATCTACGTTCATCCACATTCGCATTGTATATCTGCTTTGTCAATCTTTCATCTGTCATTTTCTTTCCATATGACCGAAGCAGCCGAACACGTCAACGCTTATTTTCAAACCCAATCTTTCTCGGATCTCACTTTGCGAATGCGGTCAGCCAGGTTTACCTTGCAGCTCTCATTTCAACCGAATTTGTCCTACTTACGTGCTTTTTCTGACACACCTGAGGGATTTGGCATGAAGATATTTATAGAGATATATATTATGTATGTTCCATATATCCATCCTCGGCGGATGCCTAGCTCATTTTAAGAAACTTCATGTAAAATTTTAGTATCCTATGGCTGCTCGTTTGATAGATAAATTAGACTCCTTCTTTTATACTCCCGACAGAGAGTGAGATGTCATAAGTTTGATGTATCTGTGCGTGTTCGTCTGTGTCATCGTAACTTTTGAAGGTATTGACCGATTTCGATACGGTTTTTTTTTTGTTTGAAAACTGACGTGATCGAAATTATGCTTAGCTGTATTACGGAAAGGTTTTGTCGAAGGTAATTAAACATTTTAATATCTATTATAAATGTTCTGATAAATTATATCTATATTTGTTTACTACTCAATACCAGTTGGCCTTTTTAAGAGTGAATAAGTGTATTAATACAACGTTAATTATATTAGCTTGTACCTTGTATAATAACTTAATGGAAGGCAGTAAGCCTTAGAACCCTTTAAGGATAGCGCCGACTGTTGACGGGGTGGAGCGTTTCGGGTCGGGTTGCATCGCATTGCAAAGCACATTTTTTTTTCAATTCGTCGTCTTTATTCCGTAGGTACAACATTCGTTACAATTAAAATACGTCAACAGTTAAAATACATTATAATAAATTTGACAAGCACATACAGTAATTAAAACACTATAACAGCCTTTAAAACCACTTACATCAAACATTGAAAAAAACACATAACAAATAAATAAACAAATCCACTCTCAACAGCATCCTAATGTATGACAATAATATTATAAACATCGTATGCAAATGACAAACAATTAAGATATTCAAAACTTCAACACAGCAATGGACACGTATTGCAAGCAATGAGGTAGGGGCTCAGTGGCGGCCGGAGCCCTATAGTAATTAGTGGTGGAGCGACCAGTAACATTCTGTGCTGAAGTCCGAGATGCGGGGATATTTGTTGTATTTCTGTTGGTCACAGGAGATAGTAAATATAAAACACATCATTTAACATCTATTTGATATACACTTTACTCAGTGATCATCACTAAAAAGATGCGGAATCAACCCCCTGGTGGCGCCGTCAATTTGGTTGCGCAAGCAAGCGGACACAGGTGAGTAGTCCTGTACAGGTATTATACTCTTTACGGGGTAGGCAGAGAGTATCGAGTGCCAGACCTCACGATCCTGACAAACCTGTCTTGCTTCCTTCACATTCATAACCCTTTTCATACAAATACGCCGATTTTGGAGATTCTTGACACCACACTCGGATAATATCCGATTGATCTGATCGTGAAATGTCAGCCTTGGTCTCTCCGGGTACCTACATCCATCCACATTCTCATTGTATATCTGATTTGTCAATCTTTCATCTGTCATTCTTTCCACATGACCGAACCAGCGGAGCATGCCCTTTCACATCTTAACACCAAAACTTTCTTTCAATCCCATTCTTTCTCGGATCTCACTGTTACCCCGTAAGGGACTTGGCGTGAAGATATGTATGTATGTATGTATTATACTCTTTAGGTGAGTAAGCGGTTCTCTATAGAGATGTATAATTTTTTTTGGTAGCGGTGACGTGACGGCGACTGTGGGCTACTGGTTGCGCCACCATAGTGTCACGGTGAAACATAGCCTAAAAATAGAGCAAAAACAATAGAGAGGCAACTCGACGTTAACATTGCCAAATATGGAAAGTGGCGCCTCTAGTAGTTGTTATACGAAATTTGAGCGTTAAAATGTCATTAGTGTTTTATTTACAAAATAATATTGTGATCTTTGTTGATTGGAGGCCGCATAGGGCAATGCGCTCGGGTTGTCTCGCGGAAATCCGCCGCAGAAAAATCCGCGCTGATGCACCCCGGCACTGAGGGCGTTGCTCCATACAAAATGTTTGCTAGCGATCTAGGTGGATGATTAGGGCCGACTCCGTTCCGGCCCGTCCAAATGAGCGCTATCCTTTAGGGCCACTTTCACGATTTAGGGATAAATGTTTAACTCTGAGTTAGCTTCTGAGTACAGTTAAATCGCTTTATATTTGACATTTTAAGCCGTCATTAAAGCTAACCCTAACGTTAGATTTTGGCTACACCCCAACCGATTTTTTTAACCTAGGAACATACGAGTAGCTTAGTAAGTCAAATGCTATGTAGCTATCAGATACAAAATAAAAGTATTGTTGCAGATGTCAAATAAGTCTTTATTTTGCTAAATCCGCGTAAGCGCTAACTTATTACGCGGAATAAGCAAAATAAAGGCTTATTTTACATCTGCTATGATGGATTTCCGCAAAGTAACGCCTGATTCAATAGAATAAAAAAATGTTCCCATCTTCCATCAATGATCCCCAACTTTCGACGTTTACTTTTTTATGAGAGACGTTTACTTTTTTATATTTTTATGTTCAATAATTGGACATGCCCTCTCTCATAAAAAAGTATTTATTCCAGTATATATTCCAATTATTGGAAAGAATGGCAGGTGAAAGATTGACAAAGCAAATATACAACGTGAATATGGATAAATTTAGGTACTTGAAGAGATCTAGGATCACATTCCGCGATCAAATTGTATGAGTCTTATCTGAGGGTGGTATCAAAAGTCTCCGAAACCGGCGTGTTTGTATGAAAAGGGTAAAGAATGTGGAGGAAACCAGAAAGGTCTGCAAGGATCGTGGAATGTGGCACTCGATACTCTCTGCCTACCCTGGCCTACCCCGTAAGGGACTTGGCGTGATTAGCGTATGAATGTATGTCCTTTTTTCGTACAATGGACTCTTTATTTCTCACCTACTTTTTAATTGAAGTAAGACCCTTTTATTAAAGCTATTGGCTACAACTAAAGGGTCTCGCTATCAATGGTTTGGTTGTATAGAATGCTATGGTAAGAGACAACCTACTACAATATACCATAGATGTTATAGGTGCGTAACTGTCATAAGGCCGGACTGTTAGGCCTTATGTATTAGTCTACCGGTCACCCTTCAGACCGGAACACGATAGCTCTAAGCAATGGCATTATGGCGGCAGAAAAAAAAACTTTAATATTTGCAAACAACGTTCATCGGAGCAGTAGATATACATAGAAAACCTATGCATTCATTTTGGGCCTTACAAAAACTGCTCAGTGCATGACATTTCGTTTTAAAATATTGTTTTTTTTTAAGTTCATTTTTATACAGACATTAATCCTATGTCTTCCGTATTATTTATTCTTATACAGTCATTAGCAGTCATTAGTCACTAAATAGTGTCAGAGTCAGAGTCAAAGAGTAAAGTAACTGTCCATAAAGGTCAGAGTCACGTCAGGTCTTGAGTAAAGCGGTCGTCACTTTACACAATCTCATTTTGGGAGATTTGGCGGCAGCGCGGAAATTCACGATACACTAATTCGTTTATGATTATTTCATTTGTGCACTTTTACTGAACAAAATTAACTCTAAACTCAATTATACTTCACAAAATTTTACTCATAATTTACACCATAGATTTAGGATGTACAAGATCAACAAAGCGTGGGAGAGAGAAGTCCTTATCAGGTACAAATTGCCTTTACGCGAGTAAGAGTTCATAGTATTCCTGTCATAGGGCGTCGCTGTAAATTTTGTGAGTTAATTTCATAATTTTACTATTTAAATAGAAGAAAATATAAAGGCAACTACGATATTGTGTTCAGTAAGCGCTTGTGATGTTACAAAACGTTACAATCCTAATAAATACACATTTCATAGGTAAATACAACTTTGACATAAGAATATTAAGAACTGCGTTTTGTTAGTTTTTTTACTATTAACCTGCTCAAAAAAGGATTGTTACAATATATTTATTTGCATTGTTTCATATATAAGAGTATTTTGTACCCTTAAACGGAATAAGCAAAGATATTGTGTAAAATAATAAATTGTTTGTTTACGCTAGGGCTTGACAACGCGGTGACGTCCTTAATATCGATGAATGTCAACAAAAGAGTATAAATACTCTTTAGGAAGAGATTTCAACATTGGTTGTTTAACCAACTTGCGTTTCGTAAAATACATTTCTACTTAAGACTGAGATGCGCTTATCTTTTTATGAATACTTGATATTATTAAGTTGAATCATTAGCGCACTCACTGCCACCAACGCATATACTTACGTGTTTTCGTTACTTGCGTCCAGTGCTTTGGACGCGTCTGTGAGTTCATTTATTTAGCGAGCTGTGTCCAGTGCCTATATGCCTATGTGCGTTACATACGACTTCTATTAATTTTGCAATATTCTATTTATGTCTAATAAATTATTCCCTGGATCACTCACATTTGGTAATTTTTAATCGAATTAAAAAAGAAGAGGATTTTATTTTTTATGTGTGCTACCTCGTAACTTTTTACTGCGTGATCCTATTAATTTATTTTTATTTGAAAACCATAATGCTGACGAGAAGATTACCCGCAGTAACTAACATAGTTGAAATATGATTAAAACATTCGTTCCGGTGGGAAAGCTTGGGAAGCTAGACTTGCACATTACGCTGAACATTCTAGTCACAGGACAGCGATGCACCTATAGGATGTATAATGTCAATAATCTGCGGTTGTCCATAACCACAAGGAGAGTCGTATGCTTGATTGCTGTCTCAAGTCATATAAAAAGTTGTACTTTCATATCTGTTTGGCGGGATAATAATGCCACTTATATCATTTAACAGCTACCTTATGCTCTAACCGGAACATGATAATGAATAACATTGCTGTTTCGGCCGACAAAGACAAAGATGGTGACCCTAAAAGACAGGCTTTGCGTACAAATCTACCATCTATTAGTCACTATGGTAGTGATACATAAAGCCAATATTTCACGAATAAAAAGTCTTAATAGTCATACAACATAAAATTTGATATTGTTTATATCATAATAGATGAGGGTAAATAAATTATGCTAATTTACTTATAGTTCGTTAATTTATCGATATCGATAACGTACGTGACCTTTTTAACAACCCTTTTTTAACTGATACATAAACAATTTACTCACACTCACGCATATCTTTTTTGGTTTCGCTTTTTAACTGACTTTGTTTATCTAGTACATCCTAAATCTATGATTTACACTAAATTCAATAATTGTGAAAAAATTACGAACATCTTCGTTCATGATGGCGCCAAAACTACTTGAATTATTAGTTAATTTGCCCCTTTCTGGGGCCGGCTAAGGCTACTTTTAGGCCATGCTGCCATATCTTCCGTATTAACAGTCATAAGTCACTATATACAAAGTCATGTCTGTAATGTACAAAGTCATCTAATGTATTCATGATTATTTCAATTGTGCACTTTCACTGAACAAAATGCCACCAAAGTTGACTAATTTCAGTCAATATAAACACGAAATTTAAAAAATTATAAAAAAATTACGACCATCTTCTTTCACGATGGCGCCAAAACTCTTTCGTTTTAAATACTAAAAACAATCAATCAAATAAGTAAAAAGTTGTCAATGTCAATTAAAATACATTGATTATATTTTAAACAAGTATAAAAATACAAATTGGAATTAGGTTGTTTTGTGTAGCTATAAAATTAAAAATTAATGCAAGAAAATTAAAATAATTACTGGTTGAACAATTGTAAACATTGAACATAATGTCTTACACAAAATTTCCAAACAATTTATTTCGTAAGTATTTTATATTTTCTATATTTTGTGCATTTTTAGTAAACAACGATAGCTTTTTTAACCGAGTTTAAAAAATGAGAAGGTTATCAATTCGGCCGGTATATTATTTTTATGTATGTACACCGATTTCTCCGAGTTTTCTAAACCGATTCACGTATTTTTTCTTTGATGCGGAATAGCTTCGAATAGATCCCATAAAAATTTGATTCATGTAGACCCATAGCTTTTATTTTACGATCATTTTTTTTTACTTTCACCTACTCTGATGTTTATTTTTACAAAGTAAAATGTATTAAATAAAAATAACTAAGTTAATAAAATCCAACTTCAAACTTTACTTTTTAGTTTCGAAGTCGATTTTTACTAACGTACTTAGTTATTTTTAAAGATATACCTAAGCATTTTAGCTATAAAAAATTTAATTGAAATTATTTAGTTTTTTATCAGGTTATAGATAAGATATACATATGGTAGCATATTACGAAGTACTGGCTAGTACTTAGTAATATGCTACTTCGTCCGAGTGGAAATTAAACAAATGAGTAATTAAGTGATTTAGTTACATAATTTAGATTTTTCTAAAAATAAAAGTAACCTTTTCTTTATGATATTGGAAGGCATACAAGCAGGATTTCCTGATGTTAAGAAATTCACGCCGCCTAGAGACACCAAAGGTGGTAATGGTGCGTTGCCAACCTGAGGCCGGGATGTTAGGCCTCGAGCGAAAGCAAGTTACCGGTAGGCTACCTTACCCTCCGAACCGGAACACGTCATGACGTTATTGCGGCAGGAATAGGTAAAGCGGTGGTACCAATCCGGGCGAGTCGGTGCTAAACTCTACCACCTAGTCAGATGTCACGGTGTTAGTGACGGTGAGCCTATGCTCGCCTTTTACGAGCTGCCTGGCAATGAAGGCAGATGGTCTATTCTACAAAGGAGCCCGGATCAACACGGGGACTGAGTAAGGTTACTTTTATTAGTAGTAAAAGTAACCTTACTCCTTATTACAATATGAAATTCCCATCAACACCGGCCCAACCATTTCAGTGATTAGACGGATAAATCAGACAGAATAAAAGACCAACGAAAATGGTAAATAATGTTATTTGGTGTATGTACCGCATGTATGTAGTACAAAAGCGGTTATTTTAATATTACGTACAGACATTCCAATTTTATTTATTTGTTAAGATGTGGTTTTGTTTGTGCCTTACTTATATACTCTACTAATAGGTTGAAAAGTAATAGCGCTCATCAAAAACGGTTCCAAGGGGGAGAGGGGTAGTTGTCATAGCACTCCTATCCTTAGGCAGGGGGTTCAGTCCAGCTATTCTGACTGTATTCGGTCTATTAAATTTGATCGACTAGGTCTTAAAGACTGGATCCGTCCCAATCGCTCATAGTCTTTAGGTATTAGATACATTACATCTACTAGGACTACTAAGATCTATACTAATTTTTTTTTATGATATTGGAAGGCAAACAAGCAAACGGATTCACAGTCTAAATGTAAAAAGAAAGTCGTTTAGTTACACTATTTATAACTCAAAAATGGCTGAACCGATTTATAAAAATAATAGTGGGAAGTTAGCTCATAACCAGGAAAAGGACGTAGAATACTTTTTTCCCGTTCGAGAGCGAGGAAACTAGGAAAAATTCCATTCAAACTGAACGGGTGGAACAAAGTTCGCCGGAACAGCTAGAATTATAAATGCGGAAGAGTGTTTGTGTGTCTTACGTGGCGCAAAGAAGTATTATTATGGTATATTACTATATTGTATCTTCACGCCCATATCCCCGAAAAGATAGGCAGAGGCACAACCAGGTCACCCATGACTAGCCGAAGACACTAAGTCCTATAGTGTAATAGGTGGCAAGCCTATCGTCTTCCGGGGGCACCCATCCAATCCCGGGCAACGTTTTTTTTTATATTAGAAAATTGGAAAAACCAATTTTTCTTTTTGTTGCCCGATCTGGGAATCGAACCCGGGACCTCATGCAATCAAGTCCAACACCTGGACCGCTAGACCACAGAGGCGATCAATATATGTAATATTTTTGTGAAATATTTTTATATTTTTTTTATTTTGTGTAATATTTTTATGTTTGGAAATAGTTAAGTCTGGAGGCTCCTTTTTGTCCCCATAACTAAAACCTACGTGAGAGCTAAATAACTTTGATACGCTTAGGTTCTTAGCCACGTACTATACCTAGTTATTACATGTATAGACAATGTCATATATCAGAAAACTTACGTCTTACTGGCTGAACAGTGCTGAACAGCAATGAGCCCGGATAGACTGGTAGGGATCCACCGCATCAATCCTGTCTCTACAGTAACGGTGCATTTTCTGGCCCATAGGGTAGGGTAGCCGGTAGACTTGCTCAATAGGCCTTCCATCCCGGCCTCGGGTTGACAACGCACGTTTGGTGTCTCTAGGCAGCGTTAATTTCTTACCATCAGGAATTCCATCTGCTTACATAGGAAACAAAAGTAAGTACACAAGAAAAATGGATCATATTAGATTACTTGGAAGTTACAAGTTAATTTGAAAGCAATGTACATAAACATAATTTAACCGCCTCGTTTGGTGAGCGGTTAGCATACACTCCTGACTTCGACCAACCGCGAGGCTCGGGTTTGATTTCCAACAATTTTGCTAAATCTGTTATACTTATGTTGCTCAATGTTAGAAGAAGACTCTTATCTAAAGAATAACCGGGCAAATAATAGATAAAATGGGAAAAACAATGCTTTAATCCATACAAACGTTGTAAATGTTTATGTCAAGCGATACGAAATGCGCAGTGTTGGCTAGTCTTTATAAACATATATTGTTTTACAAAAAGCTTTTTAGGAGCAAAGAGACAATAAACCACGGAGTGCTTATCCTGGCCAACAACTCGCCTTGAAGATACGTCATACGACTTTACTAAACTTGGTAGTTTTTGGAATTTTTCCAACGCTATGACGCATTAATTTGGAGAATGCACCATAACTTGCCAGACCAAACGAATTCACTTTAACCACATTCAAGGTTACCTTTCGCTGTAGTTTTATTGCTTGGCTTTTGATTAGAAAGAAAGAAACATCTATTTTGTTTTTCAAACCTAGGTCTACCTATCTCCAACCATCCACATTCATATTCTCCTTGCTTTATCAATCTTTCAAAAGCTAGTTATCTCTATAAAGATCCTGAAATTTTCCACCCGATACTATTTGCATACCTTCCCTGTAAGGGACTTATCGTGAGAAAAGGTATTGATGAAGATAGATGTAAATGTATTATCTATCTTCTTTTCCACATAACCGAGCCAATGGAGCATACATACATACATATCCTCACGCCAAGTCCCTTACGTGGTAGGCTGAGAGTATCGAGCGCCAGACCTCACGACCCTGACAAACCAGACATGGCTTTCTTCACATTCAGTACCCTTTTCATACAAACACGCTGGTTTCGGAGACTCTTGACATCACCCTCGGATAATATCCAAGTGATCTGATCGTGGAATGTCAGCCTTTGTCTCCCCGGGTACCTACATCCATCCACATTCGCATTGTATATCTGTTTTGTCAATCTGTCATCTATAATTCTTTCCACATGACCAAACCAGCGGAGCATGCCGTTTCGCATTTTAACACCAACACTTTCTTTCAATCCCACTCTTTCTCGGATCTCACTGTTACAAATGCGGTCAGCGAGCGTTACGCCACAAAATAAATTCAGCGCAGTAAAACTGCAAAACCCGACTCCAACTATTTCATGAGGTACCACGTCGCGATTTGATACTTAGCAAATAATTTCGAAATAGCACCACATACATTTTATCAACATCCTACAGCAGCAGTTTTTGAGTTGTACTATTAAGCACACATTTTTCAATTATCTTGACGACCTCATCATTGATAAGATCTGTTAAGTATAACTCAAAAACCACTAGTCGCATTATGATAATTTTAAGTGGTCAACATACGTGAGAAATATATGCACTATAAATAACTCAAAAGCCACTAGTCGGATTATGATAATATTAGACCGTCAACATACGTGAAAAAATTATTCACTTTTAAGTATAAATAACTTAAAAACCACTAGTCGTATTATGATAATATTAGATCGTCAACATACGTGAAAAAATTATGCACTATTAAGTATACATAACTCAAAAGCCACTGATTGGATTATGATAATATTAGATCGTCAACATACGTGAAAAAATTATGCACTTTTAAGTTCAAATAACTCAAAAACTACTAGTCGGAAATGATATTAGGTCGTCAACATACGTGAAAAATGTAATGTATACACTATTAAGTACAAATAACACAGTAACCACTAGTCGGGTCATGATAATATTAATAGGAAACCACCATCATAACCTATCTGAACCATCAAAATTGACTATTGGCCAAGAGATCGCGCAATATTCATGCAAAATATAAAAAAAACATGCAATCGAATTGAGAATCTCCTCTTTTTAGTTAATAAGCTTGTAAAATCGAGATCAGTGCTAAAACGGAACATGATTACACATTGCTATAAATTTATCTTCAAGGACGTGTGCAAAGTGAGTCACTGGTCTATACTAAACTGAATAACATATGGTTTAACCAAAACAAAGTGAGGACTAATATTCTCCAGAATACCGTCAGTCAGTATTTTCTTAAACAGGATGAGTTTAGGTTACTCTTGAAAGTCGATGGCATAAATAACGTATTCAACAGTGATAGTGTTAGCTTCTAATAGTAAAAGATTTTTTAAATTAGCTCAGTAGTTTCAGAGTCTATTTAATACAAACAAACAAGCAAACTGCAAACAGTCATATGTTTCCTCCTTATTAGTAGTATAGATAGATGACATAACAATAGTAGCGCCACCTACCGAGTCCAATCGTATTTTTAAATCATACAGGAGACTATCGAAATACTCAAAAAAAAATTAAACCAAACGGTTTACATTTCCAGACGGTCCATGGGAATACAGCATTTGCTCGCGGTAAAAAGAAGCCTATGTTCATCAGGGATAATGTCGGCTTCTAATGATAAAAAAAAAGTATCTTCACGCCCATATCCCAGAAGAGGTAGGCAGAGGTACAACTAAGGCACCCACGACTAGCCGAAGACACTAAGTCCCACAATGTGATAGGTGGCAAACCTATCGCCAACCGGGCCCATTTCCAATCCCGACCAACATTTTTTTTTATTAGAAAATTGGAAAAATCCAATTTTCTTTTTGTTGGTCTACCCGGGATTCGAACCCGGGACCTCATGCAGTCAAGTCCAACACCCGGACCGCTAGACCACCGAGGCGACCTAATGATAATTTTTTTTTTAAATCGCTCCAGTACTTTCGCAGCCTACTTATTCAATACAAACAAACGTTTAAGTCTTTCCTCTATATTATTAGTATGTATTATTAAATAAACATACATAATTGGCTATTTTTGTGGTCAGTAGTACAAAATAGCACAAATCCGATTTCAGTTCCCGGTTTGATAGAGATTCAAGGTTAACCCTATTGGGCAAATAAATGTTTATTTCTCTTTAGCAGGTAGTAAGTATGTTTATACTTAAATTGCGGAGTGTTTTTGACAAAAAAAACAGCAGCTACCCTGATGGTAAAAGAGACAGACACCATAGATGTTATAGGTGCGTTATTACCCTGTGGCTGGGGTGTTGTTGTTGTTGTGTTGGCATGAGGCCTAATGTGGAAGATTACCAGCTACCTTACCCTTCGGATCGGGACATGACTCAGTCATTATGATGGACGTAATTGGTAAGGCAGTGGACCCTTTCCCAGTCGAGTTGCTGCACAGCTCTCAAGATTAGTGGTCTTATTAACAATGACCAGTTTAACCTTCGATTGCCTTCTACGAGATGCCAGGTAGGACGGCAGCTGGTTTACTCTATACAGAGGGCCGGGACCAACATTTGCCATTAGTCAAAGGCATGTTTACCATCAAATTTTAAATCGGGCTAAGACCAGCAATAAATAAGTCATGTCTTTATCAAATTTAAAAAAAAGAAAAATTCACGTCAGACGGTATTTGAACCTGCATCCTTTCGTATTTGACGGATGGTCTTGACGAATTTATTTTTTAGACTCTAAAGCTACGCGTATAAAAATGATTTAGTTCTTCCTTATCAACGTCTAGATATCGCTATAAAAGGTAGTATAATGTCACTTTTGGCTAATTCTAGGTTTTCTGGTTGTACCTCTAATTTTTAGGGATGCTGGTGTACTTAATTTTTTTTTCTTTTTCTAAGTCGCTCAACTATCTCCAGAGTCCACACACAAAAATTATTCCCTAACATTGCTCCATTGCGATATGAAAGATTGACAAACAGACACGTTCTCTTACTTATATTATTAATAATGTAGACCGGATTAATAATTCCGTTTGGTGTTGCCCACAAATCTAATTTGGTGATAGTGGGCGTTGTGTTTATTCGTAATGTTTTAAGTGTAATGTGCAAAAAAATACTTGCTGGCAAATCCAATTTTATGAAAGTGGGCGTTGTGTTCACTCAATACTCAGTGTTGCCCTCAAAGAAAGTATATTCCTTGACTTTGTTTCTAGATGTGCTTACTTTACCCCGTGTTGGTTCGAGTCCTCTGACTTGAATTTACCATCTTCCTCTCTACCAGACAGCTCGTAAGAGTTAATATATAGTCCGTTATCAACAAGATCACTGGTGGTAGATTACTGTGCAGCGTCTTGCCCGGGTAGGGATGGGGCATCCCTACCCGGACAAGACGCTTTTATGAGTAGACCAGTCTCTCTGCCAATCAGCTTGTAAGAGGCAAGCATGGGTTTAAGTCATTACTAACTAGGTCACTGGTATTAGAGTGCTGTGTAACAACAGGTTCGGGTAAGGATCAGCCTCCTTACCTATTCCTGCCGCTATAATGACTCATTTTCCTATCAGGAAGGTAGGGTTGCCGGTAGACTTGCAGTATCGCCTAATATCCCAGCCACAGGCTACGCACCTGTAACATCTATGCTGTCAATAGGCCGCGGTTATCGATTACCATATAGAAAATGTTCATGTTGGCTGAACTAGATAAAGGAGTGTTGGTCCGGGCTCCTTTGTAGAATAGACCATCTGCCTTCCTTTGCCAGGCAGCTCGTAAAAGGCGAGCATAGGCTTGCCGTCACTAACACCGTGACATCTCACTAGGTGGTAGAGTTTCGCAGCGACTTACTCGGATTTGTACCACCGCCTTACCTATTCCTGCCGCCATAATGACTCTGTCATGTTCCGGTTTAGAGCATAAAGTAGCCGGTAGAGTTACACAACAGGACTAGCATCCGGGCCTCTGTACAGCGACGCAATTCTAACATCTATGGTGTCTGTAGGCCACTGTTGTCTCTTAGCAACAGGAGAGGCGTGTACTTGTTCGCTACTCACAAAAAGACTGTGTAAAAGATCGTCCTTATTGGTCTCACCGCTTTACGTATTACTATAATTATAGCGTTTATGCTCGCCGTTGTCGTATCCCATGCTAAATACAGTAGAGTAACCAGTAGATTTGCACATCTATTTCAAGATCCCAGCCGTAAGATGGAGACGGCTAGTATTTTCTTCAGAGTGTTAAATATTTACTTGTA
>NJDC01058208.1:56778-90517 GCA_002245475.1 Calephelis virginiensis | reverse complement strand
TTAAAAACTATGCAACGGACTATGCAACTATGCAACGGTATTTTTTAATAAAGCGATTCAAGACGAAATTTTTGTCCACCAGTGAGAAAATTCGAACAAGTCATTGATAGGCCTATTATTGACAAGGTTCGGGTGTGACATTTATATTAGGCCGTAGACTTTTGTGACGATTTGTCTGGACAGTCACCGCTTCATCTATTCCTGTCGCAATAGCGTACTAATACTCGTCATTGTCCTGTTCCAAGTGAGTAGAGTTTTCGACCAACTATCGCTATAGTTAGAATTAATAACCAGGTATCTCTAATGCACCAGTTACCACTATAGGCGACGAGTTTTTCTCAGCATCAGAAGATTCGCTAATGATTAGCCTTTCTATTTTATAAAAAAACTTACCTGGGTAGGGATACACGTCCTAACCTATTCCTACCAGTATGATGACAGTGTTAGACTCTGTCATGTTCCGGTACGAGGGCAGATAGATCAGTCGATTTGAACACTAAGCCGAACACTCATCAAAAGAAAGTGATGCTCCAATAACATCTATGGTGTATGTGCACCACAGTTCTCTTACCATCGGGAGACCGGCTAGTTTGCTGTCATCACATAAAATATTTTCATTGAAATGATCTCTAATTTAAAGCGCACTGGGTAAATGTAGGAAAGCCTTATTAAGGTCACGAGGGTGTGAGGGTTGATGTCAGAATATTGTATAAAGCGGGCTTCTTATAACGCAACCGAGCTGCGCCAGACTCAGAATAAAAAGGCTTTTGATGTTCTGTTGAATGGGTGTGTTTGCATTTTTAATAAGTAGAATAACAACCACTGCAAAAAACGGGAATTAATTCTCTTTATAGAAGTAGTGTACATCCGATACTACGTCTGTGCGGTATTAAAATGTTATCCTTTTGAATTAAAGATATTTTTATTAAAGGTAAGACCTCCATTTACGGCATTAACTTGTTTTGTTTAGGACGGTGATAACTGTCAAAATCATTTTCCTAAATATAATTTTCGAGTTTAATATTTTACAAGTTTTTACTACCCAAGACAAAAAAAGTATTTTTTGAAAATAATAACAATTACATAATCGCCTCTGTGATCTAGCGGCCCAGGTGTTGGACTTGACTGCATGAGGTCCCGGGTCGGGCAGCAAAAAGAAAATTTGGTTTTTCCAATTTTCTAATAAAAAAAAATGTTTCTTTGATTGGATATGTGCCCGGTTCCACGCCCATATCCCCGAAGGGATAGGCAGAGGTACAACCAAGGCACCCACGACTAGCCGAGACACTAAGTCCCACAATGTGATAGGTGGCAAGCCTATCGCCAACTGGGCACATTATCCCGAGCAACCTTTTTTTTTACTAGAAAATTGGAAAAACCCAATTTCCTTTTTGTTGCCCGACCCGGGATTCGAACCCGGGACCTCATGTAGTCAAGTCCAACAACTGAACGGCTAGACCAAAGAGGCGATTTTTTATTTATTTCAGTGATACTGATATTAAGACAGCAAATAGGTAATATGCAGCTCTTCTGATAGTAAGAAATAACCGTGGCCTATAGACGACAGATTCTATATGTGTCACTGTCTTCAGGCCAAGATGTGTTGCTTATGATGCAAGTCTACCAGCTATTCTACCCTTCGGATCGTAACATGACGGCGTCATCATGTCGGTAGATTTAGGTAGGGCGGTGGATCCCTACTTTGTGGCGATTGCTGCACTGTACTCCAACCACCAGTGATCTAGTTGGTTGGTCTATCTATTTAAGATTATGCTTGTTTCCTACAAGCTTTTTTAAGAATGACTAATGTCTTCGCAGTTCATTCAACTTCGCAGTTTATACAACTTCATCGGGCTTTATCTATTAGGAGCTGTCAGGACCTGCTGCTACTCAGAGAACCTTTTTTTTTACGTTTGGAAAATCCCCCGGATACCTAACGCTCTCGGGGGAGAGCAGCAGGTTATATCGGACTCGAACCGACTAAAAACCAAACGATGACCTTCGCGCCGCCCGGCTAGGAGCGAGATGGGGTCGCGTTGGCATTCACCAGCGTGTGGGACGCCGTATCCTCTGGCGCCCCGCACTCGTGGCAGGTGGGGGTTCTTCCGTCGCGCGATCTTGTGCAGATACTTCCCGAAGCATCCGTGCCCGGAAAGCACCTGCACAAGTCGGACTATTAAGAGAACCTGGACTGACATAGGGTAAATAAGGATTATTGATGTGCTACGATGGTGATTCATTATGTGGGTAACTAGGAGCAAAAATACTTAAGGTCGGCTTTCAAAATCGATTCATACGTAGCGCCAGAGCAGATAAGTATCGATAGATATGGAAACAGTAGTCGATAACGAACAATATACGATTGTGCATCACGAACGCTGAGTAGGCGGAGTAGAGGACAATCAAAAAGCCATAAAGAAAGTTTGCCTTCAATTACTCAACGGTCAAGGCCGACACGATGCGTAGATAGGGTTGTCACTTTCTCAAAACAAATATTTACATGTATATTTATATTTTCCGCAAAAAAATCTGAGATTTGGCACTTAACACTCTCTGCCTACATCATTAGGGACTTAGGGTAAAGATATACATGTAATTATGTATGTATGTAAAAAATAAATACAATTCTTCTCTAATTTAAAATTGCTAGAGTACATCAAAATGGGACGATGCTAATAATTATACGATTGAGGCCAGTGCCGACCAAGCGCGAAGTTGACGTCTTCACTAAGAATTTGCAACAGATACTTCTTCGAAAATTCAACTAGCGTCATTACCCAGCCTTATTTGAGATGTACCTCTAAACAATATAATTTTGAAGATGCAAAACAGTGTGATAAGGCTCCTATCTCAGTACGTATATATCTTCAGGTCTTCTCCAATGTTTCAGTCTGTGTTTAAGATCCGCTTGTACACAGAACGCGTTTGAGTTTAATTTTCGGGTCCGAAGTTTAGAGTAGTAGGTACATTTGCACAGTAGGCCTAACAACCCGAAAACAGCGATGCATCATTAACATCTACAATTTCTATAGATTACGGCTGTCTCTTATTATCAGAGGATCTGTATGCATGTTTGCTGTCTTGTCACTTTAAAATACTTAACTTCACTACGTTCCGTGCTTCTTCATCATATAATAAAAAAGAATTATTTTGTGGTAGCAAATAAGGTTTGTGAAGCTACTAGACTTATTTGTCCGGGCTCCTTTGTAGAATAGACCATCTGCCTTCCTGCCAGGCAGATCGTAATAGGCAAGCATAGGCTTACCGTCACTGACACCGTGATATCCTACTAGGTGGTAGAGTTTCGCTGCGACTCGCCCGGATTCGTACCACCAACTTCCTATTTCTGTCGCCATAACGACACTGCTTGCCGTTGACGTGTTCCAGTTCATAGGTTAAGATAGCCAGTAAGCTCACTTTTGCTGAGGCCCAACATCCTGACCAGAGGTTGGCAACGCACTATTACTACCTCTGGTATCTCAAGGCGGCGTGTATTTCTCACAATCATCCAAATATAAAATAAAAGTCTTAAATAAATGGAAATGTAATTGGTGGATTTTCTTTCGAGGCAAAATGTGGTAACCCTATTCATGTAATCCAAACAACACGTCTTTGTAATGACAGGTTTTATTAAGCGAACGAAAGAGACAAGAATATAATATATTTTTTGTTTGAATAACTTATTTATTTTAATGACAAGAAAATTGTTCGCCATGATACCCACATAGAGAGAAAAACCTATACTAGGACTCTCACTCAAGACTCTGCAGTCTAGCGGTTCAGGTGTTGGACTTAACTAAATGAGGTCTCGGGTTCGAATCCCGGGTCGGGCAACAAAAAGAAAATTTGGTTTTTCCGATTTTCTAATAAGAAAAAAATGTTGCTCGGGATTGGATATGTGCCCGTTTGGCGATAGGCTTGTCACCTATCACATTATGGGACTTAGTGTCTTCGGCTAGTCGTGGATGCCCTGGCTGTGCCTCTGCCTACCTCTTCGGGGGTATGGGCGTGAAGATACTTTTTTTAGGATCTTGAAATAGATTGGGGTAAATAGCTTTCCTGATACTGCGCCTGAAAGATCGTCTGTAACTTTACTAATCCGGTTTATAGTATATCTGTTATTACCATATAAAAATTACAATCTTCTAGAGGTATCTTACTAGTAGAATTTTATTAATTATTACACGTAATTACGATTTTATAGTAAAAAAGATAATCTTAAAAGCCTTGTTGGTAGAGAGATTAGCGGTGGAACCAACCGCGAGGCTCGGGTTCGATTCAGAAGCCAGCATTTGTGTGGTAAACATTAAGTTGTCTGCATTTTTGTATCTTGGATGTTTATTAAATTTAATCCGGTATCTCTCTCTCTCTCTCTCATGAATGGCTTCCGTGTGTATAGTCACCATTAATATTACAGCTGTCCTGTGGTTGGCGTATTACGACTTTTGTGTCCATTACCGAGTCTCCTACCCTCCAGACCGGATTATGGCGACAGGATTAGGTCAGAAAGTGAATTCCAAGTTCCTAGCAAGTTGCTTAATAAATGAATACACTTTATTATGCACCAAATTTAGACTTTTTTTATACATAATATTTAATTAAAGCTACATCAAGGCGGTCTTATAGCTTCGGAGGGATCTCTGCCAAACAACCTTAGGGCGACAATTTATATATTTCAAACTAGGAGGTCTTAGGAGAAAATTTATATATTTCAAACTAAAGTAGTTGTTGCATACTACTCTACCGAAAGTTGTGTAGTTGGCTGACAGGCTGATGAGCTTCATTTTATTCTACACGAGGGACCTGGATCAAAATGGGATTTAATGTATTAGTATAATTACTAACCTGTAGAACAAATTTCTGGTCTATATATTTTTTGGCAATATTCGGTTGGAAGTCCGGCGACTCGAGCAGCCTGAGGAACAGCTCATACACCAGCTGTAGGTGCGGCCAGGCAGCTTCCAACGTGGGCTCGTCTTCTTCCGGATCGAACTCCGCACCGTTGGGGTTCGACGATGGCGGCAGCGTCCGGAACAAATTTGTTGCAAACTGTCAGACAAATTAATTTATTTACGAGATGTACCAAATCAGCGTCCGTAAACACATGTCGGACTGTTTAGACAAGGGGCGCGAGGAAAAAATAAGTTATAATTAAAAGAACAATGAAAATAAATTATTAGTGGTGTATTTTAACAGGCGTTCTAGACGGTTGTAAACACGCCCTCTAAAAAAGTAACCTTGGAAGAAAACTTTGTTTTTATCGTCTACGTTTGGATAAAATGTATGGTCCAGACGGATTCAAATAAGTGTTTATATCCGTCAAGAACCACTATTATACAATGTGATTTTTCGAAATTTGAAGGCAAATAATTATTGATGGTAAAAAGTAAAAAAAATCGACACACGTTCACAAAAATACAGGCATTTTAACGTTTGTTTTTTTTTCACAATATCTTTGTTTTTTAGAAGTTATTTTTTTAATTAGTCTCATCTGACAGCTAGAAAGTATACCTACCTATTTGGTCAAATAAAATAACATTTTGAAACAGGAAAACCTAACATAAAGTTTAAATATCAGAAAGGGCTATGAAGATTTTGGCTTACCTACTGTTCGGCAATTTGTTTTTTTTTTTTCAAAACTGCGTTCACTGATAATTCTTTCAAAAATGGATAGCTAATATCAATACAAATAAAAAATACGTTAAGTGTTAAGTTTAAGTTTAAATTTAAGTTAATCGTTAAGTGTCACATTCCGAAGATAAAAACAACTAAAGTTTTACTATTAAAGGTTACAACTTTACGGAGTTCAGACAGGTTTACTAAGTTACAGCTTTGGGAGCTCGTATCTTTGAAATGTGACACTTTAGGCGTTTATGTCTCAGATTATTTTTTGTTTGTATTGATGTTAAATATCCATTTTTGAAAGAATTATTAGTGAACGTGATTTTGAAAAAAAAAATGGCAGACTTTATACAAAAATCTTTAGGGCTCTTTGTAATGTTTTTTTCAAAACAAAAATAATTATTTTCATTGCATTAAAGTTACAGTTTAAAACTTAGACTTTGAGGTACATTTATATGCATATTTTATTACAGTTCATGATTTTTCATTTCTAATCAATAATTATTTGTCTAGTATCCCCACATTTCGGTTGATCAAGTTTCGATTAATCACATTGTATGTATTACCACAAAAGTTTTGTTAATCAAAGAATTTATATTTTCCCCAAACAACACATCAGTCGATAAATAAATTTAAAGTATCTTCAGTATCTTCACGCCCATATCCCCGAAGAGGTAGGCAGAGGTACAACCAGGGCACCCACGACTAGCCGAAGACACTAAGTCCCACAATGTAATAGGTGGCAAGCCCATCGTCAACCGAGCACATATCCTATCCCGAGCAACATTTTTTATTAGAAAATTGGAACAACCCAATTTTCGTTTTGTTGCTCGACCCGGGATTTGAACCCGGGACCTCATGCAGTCAAGTCCAACAACTGAACCGCTAGACCACAGAGGCGATATTAATATAAAAAAAAACAAAAACGTTTATCTTCTACAAAATGCTAATAGTGAAGAAAAAACGAAAGATGTGAGAGGTCAGCGAACAAACACATGGCTCTTATGATGGTAAGAGATGACCTTGGCCTTTACACACCATAAATGTCATAGGCGCATTGCTGTCCTGTGGCTGGTATATTAGGCAATAGGTCTAATGTGTAAGTTACTAAATGACTAGATTATTCCAAACGCGGGCGATAGGTTCATCGCATCCCTACGCTCATTCAAAAACATAATTTACTGTTATAAGTCCTAGATGTTGCGTCCGCGTACAATAATTAGCTCCAGCGCGGGTAACCCGTTTAGAAATGGAGTTAAAAAGTAGCCCATGTCACTATTGACTTAACTATTTACTACATTATTTTACTATGTGACTCTCGAGCGTCCTAACTATCTATACGCAAAAATTACACCAAAATAAATGCACGGTTGCGATGTGAAAGAAGCATCATCAAAACAACACACTTTCCCATTTATTTTTATTATGAGGTCGTATAGAAAAAAGTCTTAAGTTTTTTGTTCTACACAATACGCCTCTTAGACCACTAAGGTCCATTAAAGGTTTGTAATTTTCTGCGCTTAAAACTTACTACAAAAAAAATATGTTTAACCATGTGCCAATCAACGAACAACATTCCTAACAAAAATGAATGAACTCATATTTATTGCATCTCTTAAAAAGATTTTACCAAGACATCATAAAGTTATAATAGGCATCGCATAAATGACGTCAAGGTTACGGCATGGTCTAATAATAGCCATAAATATGTAAAACTGTGCATAAATCACACAATTTTAACGATTTCTAAGAAAACTAAGGCATCGGATGTACTCGTACCTTCTCTATGTCAATACTTTATTCGTAATGAAATGAAATGAAAATTATTTATTTGCGGAATATGTGTGTTAAAAAGTTGTTATAAAGATATTTAAGAATACAACATATTCTACCACATTGTGGTGTGTAAATATTTAGTCAATTTTAAGAAGATTACATATTTCTATAAAAATGTACATTTAAATCACAGCCAAAACATTTTATTTATTTATGAACATAAGTTTCATAATTTATTATAAATTAATTTAAAGGTAGATTAATTTTTAGTCCTATCTACCGTACACTACCGTAGGATGCTGCAAGTTCAAATACAGCATAAACAATGAGATTTTGATAATTCTTCCCTTAATATAAATAAATAATAATGATTGTTAGATTTTGAAACGACTCCACATATGAGGAGGTTATCACTTCGATTTGTTTTTTTGTATGTTTGTTACGCGATTACTCATCCCATAATCCAACCGCATAAAGAAAGAAAGAGAGAGATAAACAGTATCAGTTGTATCGGTATTCATGTTACATTTAAATTTATTTTCTTGTAAAACAAGAGAACGAAATAGAAATGAAACATGAACATATTACATACATATTTAACACAACAGTAACAAAACTTAATCTGAACATAAATGTATTTGTTAAAAACAATGATAGCCACGTGTTGTGTGCAAGACACAGAATCCAAAACGAGGCTTATTAAAAATTTTGCAAATTTGTCTATTTGTCTGTTCCCTTTTCACGCAACTACTGAACGGATTTTTAGCTAATTTTGTGTAGTGGTTTATAGTCCGGGTCAAATTATATTCCATTCACTTTCACTTTAACGTGGGTACGAAGTCGAGGGCGACAGCTAGTATACGTAGTAAGTGACCCACTTTGAAAGGACAAGCCAAATTTTGAGAGAGGATTGGCAATATATTATATATATTGATAACTTTCCATTTACGAAATAATAAAAAAATAAAAAATATATAATTTTTATCCCACGTAAAGTACTATGCATGGTCATAACGTAAACGCCGACCGCAATCGCTTACACAGGTTGGTGACGTCATGAGTCGTACTAGGTACGCCTTAGCGCGACAAGTGAAATATTAACGCGGACTATTTTAAATGAATGTTTATATAATATTTAAAATGCACTATCATTTCAGCCTTAACTCCCTCATGTTAGAAATTGGCCAGTCTTTTGAAAGTAACCTTGTATATGTATGAATTTCAATGGAAATGTATATTAATTGTTTTCCTTTTCTTGTTTTCTTTGTTATATTCCTTAAAATAAGTCAATAATTACCATATTCACAGCCTCGGGATATATAGCTTCCGTGATGACGCCCCTCTGAGAGGTCACGTACTCGACCATCTCCAGAAGGGCGGCTCTCTTCACTTCTTTCCATTTGAGGTCTGACAAAGGCTCGTCCGCGAAGTCGAACAAGAGACAGCACTGTCTTAATTTCTGAACGAATAACTGTTCTCGTTCGGCGGCTGGTGCATCTATCAAAAAACAAAAAGAATATAAGGCAATCGTCGTCACCGTACGCCTACCCGTCTCACAGCTTGTACTTTATATTTTTCTTAACTAACAATACTGCTATGATTTTTTGAAGTGAAAACTTCTTTTGGGGCGTTTCGCACTTTTTTTGGAATGGGTAAAAACTTCTAAACTCGCGTCAGATCGTCAGAACGTAAGACGGCGCACTGCGCATGCGCGAATAAGACGGCGACGCAGGTCGCTTGCGCGAGATCGAAAATAAAACGTCGATTCATTGCTGTTTTTGTATTGCTTACATATGTATTTCCGAACAGTACAGGATTCACAATGGATAACATCAGTACGGCTAAGTGTAAAACAATCGTGAAAAAACAGATAAAATAGATATTATTAGCTTAGTGAAACATATTTTAATTTTCTATAAATTTTAAAGAAAGAAAAAATTTCGCCCCAGACAGGATTTGAACCTGTAACCTTTCATCTCAAGCCGTCGAATGCTCTAACCAATTGAGCTACTGAGGATTCAAGTCCCGTGGCGAAATTTTTAATTCCTTTCTAACCCGTTAACGCGGGTAGTTATGTCCTATAGATACACAATTCTGAGTACCTACCAAATGAGTTCATCATTACAGATGAAATTCACATTTTAGAATGGCCATAACTTTCGTTTCTCGCAACGTATTTTTATTTTAGCACTTGCCCTGTGCTTGGGATAAATTTTCTATAAATTTTAAAGAAAGAAAAAATTTCGCCCCAGACAGGATTTGAACCTGTAACCTTTCGTCTCAAGGTACTCAGAATTGTGTATCTATAGGACATAACTACCCGACTACCCCCTACCTACCCCCTACCTAACTTATAACTAATACAATTTTTTTCTTTCTTTAAAATTTATAGAAAATTTATCCCAAGCACAGGGCAAGTGCTAAAATAAAAATATTTTAATTTGTTTGCAACTTGTAGGTATATCATAGTTGCTCAGTTAATAGAAATTACAATACAACATTATGAAGAAGTATAGCTGTTTTCGAAAAATTTGTAAGTTTAACAAAGGGAGTAATAATAGAAGGAAAATCGATCTCTCTCGATCTTGTCTCTCTCTCTCTCTTCAGTCGCTTCCCTCACTGCTGAGGATCGTGGCTCCTTTTAAACCTGTCTACCAGCTGCTTGCATCGGTTGCGTTCCTTCGCTTGGTGGAGCGCAGCGCTGACGGGCATCTCCAGCTGTTTGGAGGTTATCTACGCCACGAAAGCAAGACAGCTTTTATCAAGGCGTGTACATCTTAAAAAGGTTAAAACTGTATACGCTTTCACCGTATAGTCTAAGCATGGCTCACGGAGCGGTTTAAACCCGCGCCCGCGGCGGTTAAGGGCGCGCAGGTTCTATAGGATGTAGACTTATAAAAATAAAACTTAAGAGCACATTTCACGACGCGTTTCACACCCGCAGCGCCTGCGGCTGTTTGCGGATCCCGCGGTAGCGGTCTCCCGCCAGTAGAATCGTACAAGTTTGCGGGTGATGATTTCAACCGCGACGCCTTTGTGACCGCCCAAATTATGTACCGGTCCCGTGAGCTTTAAAATAAGACCGCAGTCCCGCGACCGCCGCGGACGCGGTTAAAAACCGCTCCGTGACATTTTAGTCTAAAACAGCGGTTCCAAAAGTTGTTTGGATTACGACCCATCTAAAAAAAAGTTCCCAAAATCGGGACCCACCTCTAGGACTAAGGTAACAGTTTACCAATATGAATAAAGGACTAAGGTTGAACACATTATTTTATAATTTTAATTATTTATTTGATTAAGTCTTAATTAAATAACTAAATCAAAATTAGAAGAATTACATTGTCGGTCGTGTGGTGTGTTATCGGTAGGGTGGTGTGTTATTCTACGGGCAGGGCCCACTCAATATGCTTTTGCGACCCACCAGTGGGTCGCGACCCATAGTTTGGGAAACCCTGGTCTAAAATATTGTTATAGCGCGATGTAAACTCGAATGTGCATGTCTTGTGTCTGCACACCACATTGTAGTAGTATTCTTAGAGCGTATTTGGAAGCCGTACATTATTGTGTAATCTCTGATAGCCCCTAATGCATAACTTGTGTTCATTCAATCCATTTTTTGCCATATAATCTTACTATATCGACAAATTACCAAACTACTTAGATAAGATAGTGAACAGATAGCAGATATAGATATTTTGACATCACTTTTAATCCTTAATTAGATAATAAACTAGTTGTCCCGGTGAACTTCATTCCGCCCGGCCTGTCTAGTTAGTTTGGGATAAATTAAAATATTTTTCATAGTTTCCTTGCAGTTTTTCCCATTTTCCAAAACAAAAAACATATATATTTATAATTATTATCTTTTAAACCTGCCCTGGACTTTCAACCTTTCAACACCCCCAAATAACTTAAAACCAATATTAGTTATCGGAAGTTATTTGCTTACATAAATTTCGGAATATTATCCAAAAATGAATGTAGTTTATGTATGTCTCTTTTCCACGTCAAATCGGCTCAACTTATTGAAACGAAACATATGATATAAATAGACTAGACCTTGAAGAAGAACTTGACTACCTTTTGTCTCTATATTTCAATGGTTCTTAATGTTTAAGATAATAGCCGAAAATATGCTAAACCACTGAATTTGAGATTAATATAATAGACATGAATTACACGGAAGGTTTGCTGTCAGTTTCTTGACAGTCACTATTATAACTGACAGATAACCTAGCGTGTAGAGAAGTGTCTGATATTTGCGTAATGTCGATATTATTACAATGCTTAACAAATATTCAGTCGTAGTTCATGATTGATTTAATTGACTGACGATTGCATGACTGTAATAGACGTCATAGAAATAATCACTAAGTCATAAAAATACAGTGGACAACATTTTCACAAGCAAACCTTCGTCTCTCACAGACGATGAATATTAGGAAAGTGCTAAATTTTAAATATTTTAAGCGTCTGCTTGTTCGTAGACTTATGCGATTTTTTGATAAACGGCGTTTTGACTAGCATAATGCAAAAAAAACCTCAATTGTTATTTATATAACTATTTTTAGTATTTTAAATTTTAAAATTTTGCGTTTTTTACCGGGCTCTCCTTTTTTGTCATTTTTTGGTGATAAGTGACAGCGAATAAGCACTCAGTTCTCCTGATATTGGTGGTAATTTTACACTAAACTAATTTTAAGTTATCGCTGTCTTCGTTCAAACCAAATTAACAGAAAGAGACAAAACACTTATAGCGCTGTCAAGTTAGACCGTACATATCATTTCTACAGACGTTTTATCTATCACTCGGAAAACGTTGATTAAATACAGCGTAATTTGACATGTTCGGACTAATCTGACGTGTCTAAAACGTCCCATCTCTTTTGTTTTTGTTTCGTTTGAAAAAGATAGCATGCATCTAAAATAAGTTTAGTTTGTTACCAGCAGAATTACCACCATTATGAGACAACGTGGCCTACACTCCAAAGATGTTATAGTTTGCGTCACTGTCCTCATAAGGCCTATTATAAAATTATGTCCGCTACCCTTTCCTCTGGACTGGAATAACAATGTGAATATGGAAGCAGAAATAGCTATAGCAGAATATGGCGGTGGATCCTTACCCGGTAGTTGCTGTACAGTACTCCAGTACTCTACCAATCACCAGAAGTCTCGTTGGCAATGGCTCATTTAACCTATGCTGGTCTCTTACAAGCTACGGAGAAGAGAGATAATAAACAATAATAAATGTCCCTGGACAAGTTACACAAATTAAATCTAACCCCAAAGTAAGCAAATTATATGCTTGTGTTATGGGTGTTAGTCAACGATTCTAATAGGTATATACCTAGAAATACTTAAATAGATACCACAATAAATTTAATAAACACCCAGACCCGGAAATGCAGATATTTAAATACTCATCTCACAAATGCCTGCCCCCGTCAAGAATCGAACCCGAGCCTCGCGGTTGTTCGTTGTAGTTAGGCGTGTACGCTAGCCACTCGACCAACGAGGCAGATAGTCTACTCTTCTACCTGGACCAGTTTTCTTTACGATAAAAATTCTAAGAATAGGTTAAGTTATTCGTGCAGAAACTTTGCAGAAACGTTAATACGAAAACAGTAGTGCAGTAGTGAGAAAATATATTTTGGATAATTAAAAAAAAGTATCTCCACGCCCATATCCCCGAAGAGGTAGGCAGAGGCAAAACCAGGGCACCCACGACTAGCCGAAGATACTAAGTCCCACAATGTGATATCCCGAGCAACATTTTTTTTATTAGAAAATTGGAAAAACCTAATTTTCTTTTTGTTGGATAATTAGTAAAAAGGTTATCAACTTTTTGACATAGGTCATGGCGGACGGGAAGGGGAAAGGGCATCCGAAATGTTAAAATTTAAACTGGTATAATTGGGTATTCTTTAAATTATCCATGCATGGCCTGTAAGAGGACAAAACTAGAAATCTTGGCCAAAACAGTCGTATGGTCATTCACTATTCGGCGATTTCAGTGTTTTCAGGCAACATACAAGAAGGATCGATTTTGTTTTTCAGCCAAGGAGAAAACGGAAGAGGTTCTAAATTCAAAGTGTATAATAATATTTCTGTTAGACCTCGAATAACTTTGTACAGAGTAGTCCTATAATTTATTAATTTTTGTTGGATAGAGACCAAAGAGGTCCCGTATAAATTAAATGACAATTGTTTCAGCGCTTTCTAAATTATAGTTAACAATACGAATTCGTTTACTTAGAAGACTTGTGGCCTTACTCAGAGACGTTAATTATCTTTAAATAAAGTCTAATGCCCAGTTCCTAAAATCAACGAAAGTTATCCGTAAGTTTAACCATTCGTGGTTTTCCTCAAAAGTAACGGAGCGTAACTCATATTTTCAAAAAATGTTCAGAGTTAACTATCGAAAGCGCGCAACCGTTGTTAGAAATCTACTATTCGTACAAAATACTACCATCCGAAACCGAAACATACCGAACCGGGCATAAGTCGACATTTCCATAAAAATAGTGACGTACGGCCGAATACAGAGATAATTTACATTTTGTATAGAAAATGTCGACCTGATGACTGATTAAAAGTTAATTGACGTCTCTAATTGCAGCCTTTAATGAAATATTAATAATTAAAATTTCTGAGTGCGGCCGATAATATTGCAACTGATGTACGTTTAAATTTATGTCGATTGTTAGAAATATCTGCTTTAACCGTCTACTAATAAGACGACATACACTCCTAGGTTTAAACTGGTTTTATAATGTGATGCATATATTGTATTTTCAACTTCACTAATACTTCAGTATTTGTAAATTAATAATACAGTTATGGAACACAAGTATTTCGAAACTAGCTCCTTCTTAAAGCAATATGATGGAAAAGCTAATGGAAAACGATTACGTTCGAGTTGCAGTTCATGAAATGAAATGCAATCTTGATGGATCTTGAAGGGATTCACCCTTTACAAGTGAAAACATTTGTTTTCGTTTAACTGTCAAGGAAATAGAAATACAACAAATATTCTACTGGTTTAAAACATCTTGAAAAATTGAATGAAATTCACATAACAGGTAATTTCTTTTAAATAAATATTTACGCAAATTTTTTTGCCGATTACAAACGAGTAACATCTATTAAAAATATCACTAGTTGGGAAATGGAAATTACATCGCGAATCGATGTCGACATTATTAGAACAACTTTCGAACAAGAATATCGATAACAGTGAAAATAATGGGTTCACATAGCGATTAGTGACGAGACGCCACGTGCGACGGTATCGAATGACAAACAACCGATGGACATGTCTATATTCAACAATTACAATCAGGGTTATCAGGTCAGTATATGAATCACCAGGCACACCCCTATCCTTGCTATCTATATTTACTATATTATTAGTATTTGTTGCTGTGTATTGTATTTCCTTTTGTGTTTGGCAAATGACCTACAGAAAATATTGGAACGAAGTTCATTATTGCGCGTTGTGAAAGGAGGCTAGACGGAAAAAAATCTTACATAGAGTTGTCACGACACTTTCTGGCTCTGAATGTTCAAGAAAGCTTTGACAAAAAAATCTTACTGCATCCTTTAAAATATACTTACTACTTTTTTTCTGCAAAAACTTTAGGCACAATTTATGTGAAACCATTCATTACTCACAACTTGTTTATTTGTAAATGTGCAACAACATACCATATTCATTTGGTTTTTTGTTTTGTAAACATATCTGATAAAATTAGTTTGTTACCATTACATTATTTGCTTACTTTGGAGATTTATGAATTCCTGTTATTTGCTTGGATAAATTAATAATAATTTAATAATTATTAATATTAAATATATTATTATATATAACAATATCAATTTAATTTAGAACACTTGTCACTAGTTCTTGGGCGTAAAGGGATTCCGGTCTAGAACTAACACTTACCGCTAATTTAAATAACATATCTACGATAAGTGACGTTATGCATCAGTAACCAGGTAGGAATTACCTAATTAGGAAGGGATTGCCTGATTAGGGTTTTACCTAATTAATTTATATAGATATGGTTTAGATAGATATGGTGTAAGTATATTTTTTTTTCGAGAATTGCAAATATATGTGCCCACAAATTAGTAAACCGGTCGCATGATGACAGCAGCAAAGCATGTAACGTGACAGCATTTCGCTGTGAAACAAGAAATATGCTCCGTCTCGCGCAAATATGAAATAATAAATTAATTGAACATCATATCCGAAAAATTGTCACTGAATGTACAATTACAGAAGCGATTGCAAATTTACGTAAATGGGATGGTGGGGCGCGTCATTTCAGAGAAGACGGTATCTGTATACTGTATATTATCTGTATGCCTACCTTCCGCTGTTATTTTCCGCTAATTAATAAAAACATCTTACTCTTAGCAATAAAACGCCAGTAGGCCTGGCTTCAACTGTAGATAGGTTATTGAAATTAGCCGTAAGATAATCTAATTTTCTAAGAGTAATAATATAATTTTAATCGATAACTCTTTTACTTGTTACTTGACATATCTAGTGCAAAGCTAACAAACAATCAATATCGAGTAATAACATTAATATTCGTCTAACAGTAATGTAATCGTAATATACGCATTATTAATGCACGAAACGTAAAATATTATTATGATCGTGATAAAAAGTTACAATCTTTATGACGAATACTTTAACTGATATTAGTATATTACAATAAATAAAGTAGCCAAGTGCAAATCGGACTCGCCCATTTATGGTGAAGCAGTAGCAAGCGTATCTACATTAGGGAAACACATTGAGAGAAGACGGACAGGGCTGTTACAACACCTATAGTGTCTATAGGCCACGATCGTCTCTTACCTTAGTGTCTTCGGCTAGTCGTGGGAGTCCTAGTTGTGCCTCTGCCTGCCTCTTAGGGGATATGGGCGTGAAGTTACTTTTTTTTAGCATCTATAGGCCACGATTGTCTCTTACCATCAGAAGACCCGTGTGCTTGTTGTCTGATCATTCCCATAAAAAAATTTACTCGATGTCCCAAAATAACATTTTTTACTAGCAATAATTTAGTGGCTCGTCGCGTTGCGATACGGTGGTAATTTTTAATAATAATAATAATAATAATAATAATCATCATCATCATTTCAGCCATAGGACGTCCACTGCTGAACATAGGCCTCCCCCGTTGACTTCCACTTCGATCGGATGGAAGCGGCCTGCATCCAGCGAGACCCAGCGACCCTCATAAGGTCGTCTGTCCATCTCGTGGGTGGCCGTCCTATGCTCTGCTTGCCGGTGCGTGGTCTCCACTCGAGAACTTTTCTGCCCCAACGGCCATCAGATCTCCGCGCTATGTGCCCCGCCCACTGCCACTTCAGCTTGCTGACCCGGCTGGCTATGTCGATGACTTTCGTTCGCCTGCGGATCTCCTCATTTCTGTATCAATCTCGCAGGGAAACCCCGAGCATAGCCCGCTCCATAGCTCGCTGTGCAACCTTGAGCTTGTTTATCAGGCCCACAGTAAGAGACCACGTCTCGGTGCCGTAGGTCATCACTGGTAACACACACTGGTTAAAGACTTTTCTCTTGAGACACTGAGGTATTTCGGACGAAAAGACGCTACGCAATTTCCCGAACGCTGCCCAACCGAGTTGGATTCGTCTATTTACCTCTTTCTCGAAGTTAGACCTACCTAACTGGACCGTTTGTCCTAGGTATATATATTCGTCGACAACTTCGAGGATCGCGTTCCCAACTGACACTGGGGTGGGCACTACGTGGACATTCCGCATGATTTTCGTCTTGTCCATGTTCATCTTAAGGCCCACCTGCCGGGAAACACGATTGAGGTCTTCGAGCATTGTACTAAGGTCTTCCAGCGATTTCGCCATTATGACTATGTCATCGGCAAATCGAAGCTGAGTGATGTACTCGCCGTTGATGTTGATGCCTATTCCTTTCCACTCCAGAAGCTTAAAAGCGTCCTCCATTGCATTGGTGAAGAGCTTAGGAGATATAACGTCTCTCTGTCTTACACCTCTCTGCAATGGAATTGCCTCTGTGCTCTGATCTTGTACTCGGACGGACATAGTGGCGTAACACTTACATAAACGTTAAAACTAAAAGACTTTTACAGGGGTTCAGCTAATCTCAGATAAAGATATTTCTTCCAGCTCATCCAAAAAGGAGCTGATAGAATAACTTAAATGGGAGATTATTTATGTTTATGTAAACGCGTCACAAGAATCTTTATATGGTATATCACCACATAGTATAAAACAAAGTCGCTACCTCTGTCTCTATGTCCCTTTGTATGATTAAATCTTAAAAACTACGAAACGGATTTTGATGCTGTTTTTTAATAGATAAAGTGATTGAAGAGGAAGGTTTATATGTACATTTCATAGCCGTGTGACGCCGGGGGCCGCCCCTAGTGTGAATAAATATATTGTTACTTTTTGTTCCCATAGTATTTGTATTCTTAAATAATAAAATATTTACTCGTATAAAAATTATTAACACAAAGAAATCATGTTTGCCGCGGAGTTTGTATTGCTATTTCTTCTCCTGGGTAGCTAGGTTTGAAAACGATGAATTTTGTAAAAGGTAGATAAATTTTAAGCCTGGTTGCCGGGGAGTTTGTTATGTATAAGTGACAAAATTATATTTCTATATTTTTACTAAGAAAAAAAAATTCGCCCCAGACAGAAATTGAAACTGTAACCTTTCGTCTTAATCCGACGAATGCTCTTATCATTTGAGCCACTGAGAATTCAAGTCCCATGGCGAAATTTTTAGTTCCTTTCTTTATCGCTAATGCTACTTAGGTACTTTTGTCCAATATATTTGTTGTTTTGAGCTACAGATATCTCCAAAACTGCTGACTTTATCTCATCTTTACTTTTCATTACACAAAAACACATTTTCTTTTTTTTGTAGCTCGACCGGGGGTTCGAACCCGGAACCTCAAGAAGCTAAGTCCGAAACTGGACCGCCCGACGGCAGAGGCGATAAAAAATAATTGTAAACTTACTTTCGAAAACTACAAACAAGTGCGAACTAACAGACATTGTTTTGATTAAAATAAACATAAACATAGGAAGAATCCGGTGTTATATTGGTACTATAAATATTCGGTATCTAAATTTGTTTGGCGAGCACCAGGTAATCTGGTTTGATGTTAGCTTGATCTATTCCTAAACAACGAGATCCGTGACCTCAATCATCAGATTAACTGAGTTGACTGTCTGATGTACTCATATTTTTAACCAAAGAAACACTTGTACTGTTTTACGTATCACTTATAATATATTACTTTGTAAATAGCCTAGGTTTCGCTTATACAGCATCATCAGGGCTAAAACTTAAACTACTCAACTACTTGAGTTAAAAATATGAATATTTGGAAGTTATACCAAGCGCTGACGATGGAAAATATCAAATATGTCTGATGTACTGTTGGCAACACAACATTAAATGATAAAAATTTAATTTGTAATAGCAGCTAGCAACACTTTTACCCTTTTTGAACTGCGATAGCAACTGACACTTACGTGTACTTAAATATTACAACAATTGTGTATTCTTTATTGCTAAATCTTCCAACTCTAGCGCATGGTTTATAGATTTGAGACTACATTCTGACGGCAATTTACGCAGGTTTTGGTAAATCTATGTCGATTTTGATATTAATTCGAACTCGAAACTGAAGATATTTTAATTTTAAGCCTTTTAATTATTTTAACGTTTGACGTGTGACGTACGTTTGACCTATCTGAGTGTGTTTGTAGCTTCATAAATTCTGTAAGGTCGGGACAGATTTTGATGCGGTTTATTTGTTTGAAAGCTGATGCGATTCAGGAGGGAATTAGTTACATTAGATATATAGGTTCTGTTGGCTTTATTCAAAAAAATTAGGATTAGAGCATTATTAAGCGAAAATTCTTGGGTCAAATTTTGAAGAAAAAAAAACATCTTTAAGTTTTGAACCTGCACCATTTCGTTTCTAGCTGAGCAAAAGATGAAACCATTCGAGATACCAAGGACTCAACTCTAAGCAAGTAACGGGATCGGAATATTTTTTCTTTCTTTAAAATATTGTCAAAACGATTGAATTCAGATTTTCACTGGTGCCAGAATGGTGTACAGCTATTTGCCTGCACAGGGAACCACGTTTTACCATTTCCTGCCAACATATCATTTTTTTGCATTGTCCTGTCCCAGTTGTTGAGTAAGGATAGGTGGTATACATGAGGCTTGCGCTTGACATCCCAACCATAGGATAGCGACGCACCTATATTTTCTATATCCATATTTTTATTACCTCTTATCATCAGCACATAGCTTGTTTGGTGTCTTATCTCATTAAAAGCCTGAGCAACGAGATCCATAACCTCAATCTTAAGATTATCTGATATTATTGAGGACCGTTTTACAGCTAATTGCTTAGTATAATGACGTTAAACACACGTGACTGAAAGCGAAGACTTTAAACACACGTGATTTAAAGCGAAGGGATCAAAAATAAAAAGAAGCGCGTCATCACCCGTACGGGGAGAATCTTTTAGGAACCTTTTCTTAAGCAGAGAATTCCAGCCTTTAACCATTGGAATGAGATTTTTTAATTAAATGAAAGTGGACTCAAACTATATTCTCAGATCAATAAAATACTTTTTTATTGATCTTGGAATGAATTTCGTATTTTTTAAATTTTGGCAGAAATTACAGTAGAAATTCCGGTCTTCTTTAGATCCTTTATACCATTTTAAGTTTTGTATCATATATCTGTGGTCTAGCGGTCCGGCGTGGGACTTGACTTCTTAAGGTCCGGGTTCCATCCCCGGGACGGGTAACTAACAAATAGAAAATTTGTATTTTAAATTTTTTAATAAAAATAACGTTACCCGGGATTGGACATGTGCCCGGTTGGCGATAGGTTTGCCACCTGTCACATCGTGGGAATTAGTGCCTTCGGCTAGTCATGAGTACCCTGGTAGTGCCTCTGCCTACATCTTCGGGAATATTGGTGTGAAGATACTGATTTTTGTATCATCAAGTATTTTTCTTCTTCCCTTCCTAATATAAAAGCTACTTCGTTATTACTGGGTGTGTTGATGGATTTAGAATAATTTATACTAAAACAAGGGAGAACGTTACCTACATGTTTTATCATCTGGACTAAAATCAACATGGGATCATTAACATTGTCGAACGCACTAAAGTTTACAAAATATGTGTTAGGTTCAATAAGGTTTACATTTTTTTTAATTTACAACGTTCAGACATATTTTTTTTATTAAACTTAAATAATAGAGTTAATTTTAAATGGACTCCAAAAAGAGAGGGATATCAATACCACTTATACTTATTATACCTAAGTATCTAAGTATAAAATTGGCTTGGCACCACCTTCAAACCTGTTAGTAAAAGCACATATAAATAATAGGTAGTATATAATTAATATTAAATCTTCATTAATTTTTACTTTTTAGTTATGAAGTCAGTTTTGTTAACGTACTTATTTTTATAATACAGATTTTCGTAAATTCGTTATTTACATTTTCCTGTGATTTTGGGGATTGTCTCGTCAATAAAATAACAAAGTCGTATTAAAATAAAACAATTGTTTTTTCTGTATGTTTGTTATGCGATTACTCGGGCAATAGCGAATCGATTTTGATGATTAGTTTTTGGGAAGATAGGTCGTGATTCCGAGGTGGTCTCATATTACTTCGAGATCGACTTAAATAATTAACAAGAATGTCGTTAAGATACACGAAAATTTATGCATTATCGAGTGTTATCAAAACTACTAGTAGAATGTAATATTAAATACTAGCTGTTCTGGCGAACTTCGTTCCACCCGGTCAGTTTTTATGGGTAAAATTTAAATGTTATTTATCCTAGTTTCTCAGTCGAACGGGAGTCCTATGTCCGCCTCCTGGTTCTATTCTACCTCCCTATCAATTTTCAGTAAAATCGGTTCAGAACTTCCCGTTTTCAAATAGTGTAACTAACATGACTTTTTTTATATAAATACTAGCAGCCCGCCCCGGCTTCGCTCGGTTATGAAAAATACATATAAACCTTTCCCTTCCATCACTAATTTATCTAAATAAAAAACCGTATCAAAATCAGTTGCGTAGTTTTAAAGATTTAAGCTTTCAAAGGGACGTAGGGCCAGAGAAAGCGACTTTGTTTTATACTATGTTGTGATATGTATAGATGTGGGACAATTTCGGAATCATAAGCTATATTTCGAAAACATAATAAAATAATTGGAGTCGGTATATTAGAGTTCTACAGCGCTTAAATAATGAAACATGAAAACTCGACCATGCTTTTCCCATAATTCATACCCATAAATATTGTTAGAGTGCCGCCTACCGGGGTGGCCGGCCGGTCGCCGATCGGTCGATATATTTCTGCGGCAGTTTTGCCGTTTACCAAAGTTCACGGGAACCTATAGCTTCACAATAGATTGGATACGAAACGTGTGAAGTAGGTTCATTGTGTATTTCCATGAATCTGTAAGATTATGACGACGCGCGCGTCATAAATTAGGTCAATAATGCAGGCATGAGGCTATCTCAAAAGCATTTACTGGGGACAAAGATTTTTTAGTCTTCTTTTTATTATGGCTATGGAAATAAAAAAAAAGACGTATGTATGGAAATATGTTTGTTTAATAGTTTTTTAACTTTGATGCAAAAATATATGACCTAAGGAAAATTTACAAAAGGCTTGTATCATTACATGAAAGTATTTTAAGGAGGGTTTTGTTCCCGAGGGGATAGATATTACCTGGATCGACTGATGTCAAATAGCCCTCTAGTCAGTTAAGTCAGTTACCTTTGTCTAGGAAAACGTGTCTCAGTTTAGGATTGCCGTAGGGTTTTTAGAACGAACAAACCTTTTAACAATGGTAGTTGTACCATAAGACTTTCTTTATCAGCATTAGAAGTAGGCGGTCGTTCGGGCGACACACAGGCAACACTGGGCGGGGGCGGCGGGGATCGCGCGTCCGGCGGCGAAGGCGCCTTCTGCTGCGGCCCCTGGCCCTCCATCCCGAAGAGTGCTACGCGGAAGGCGCGGGCAACGTCGGACACACTCTCCGATCGCTTGGTTTGACTGGCGACGAGGTCCAGTCCCGAGTGGAACGACGGCGACTTGGGTATACCGAGCGGCGAGACGGCGCGACGCGGCTTCGCCTCAGCGGTGGCGAACATAGCGCGGGAGGGCGCGCGCGCGGCCGGCCCGGCGTGGACCATCGCAGGCGGGTGCCGGCAGCGGCATCCGAGCGGAGGCCGGCGGCGCCGGACCGGAGCGAGCTGCGGGGGCGGCCGGACTGCCGCGCCACCGCGCTCCAGTCCCCACCGCACAGGCGCGCGCATATCACACCTCCCCCCTTGCCCCACTCACCGCCGTTCACGCAATCGCTTTACGTTTCGTTTACGAGGGGCAACAGTTAAGACACTCCACTGAGACAATGACTTTTAACAGTTTATGGCAATACGACATTACTAAATGTCTTAATCTTAGTACAAGATTTTTTTTTGTAAGTACATACATATAATTGAACTGATTCCCTGATGATAATCAATACATAACACTTAAATTTGATCATAGTTGATAATTTTATTTTTAAAAATCAAGAGACAAATATATATATATTGGCGTAAGATAAAAAAATATTTATTTATTTAATATATAAAATATAGTATCTCCACGCCCATATCTCAAAAGTATATATGTAGGTACTTAGTTCGCCAATGTGATAGGTGGCAAATCTGTCGCCAACATAACGTGTATCCAATCCCAGCCAACTTTGTTTTTATAAGGACATTAAAACAAATACATTTATAGGAGTCCGACCAGGGAATCGAGCCCTAAACCTCATGTAGTCAAGGCCAAAGGACCACTAGACTGTTGAAGCGATCAATGCCTATATTGAATTTGTGTTTTGATAATGTTAAATGGAAGAAAGATAGACTTTTTAGCTTTTGCGACTTAGCCGCAGCACCGATTTCGATGAAATTTAATATGCACATAGTTAAATATCCGATTTCAAACATATGCTATCTATACATCAAAAAATCTACCCCAAAAGGACTATAATGGGGGATGAAAGAAGGTATGTATGAAATTGATAACTATTCTACGCTGAGGAAGTCGCGTGTATGCGCAGGATCAAAATAAATTAAACTAACCGAAGGTGACAAATTTTTTTTTCTGACTTCTTTCCTCATCATCATTATAATCCTTCCTTAGGCCAAGTATCCAAGTCTTTCAACTACACTATAGTCCAGCAAGGCACGCGATACTGACAAAAAACAACGTTATGGCGGCAGGAATAAGTAAGTTGGTAGTACTTATCCAGCTGAGCTGTTTACAATTTTTTATAAATGAGTAACGTGTTGCCGGCCTCGCGGTTCTTACTTCACCGGACTTTGAGGGCGAGCAGAGTGCTCAGTCCGAGACTGAGCACTCCGAGAGATTATTATTTAGGTGGATGGAGAACAGTCCAGTTTCCTACAACGGCAGGAATTAGGGGTCGCAAACCGGGATCCCGGATACCGAAAATACCGGGATACCGGACCCAATATAGGTCTTCTAAATACCGGTTTTGATTTCGCTAAAACCGGGATTTTCGGTATTGTAGGTATTCAGTAAAATAATATTTTTTTATGATATTGGAAGGTAAAAAGCAGACGGTTTTCCTGATGGTAAGTAATAACGGTAAAGTACTTTTTTTCACTGTAGGATCCGAAGTAAAAAAGAATTCGTAAAAATAAATGTTATCTTCAACGCACCTTATAAACAACTATAAATAGCATGTCTATCGCAAGGACTTATTAGTACCAATCTAGTTAAAATTATAATAAATGACAGGATGTAAATGTTTCGAACTTCAATAATAATTAGTTAAAAAAAGTAAATTTTCTTATTAAAATACAAAATAAATATAACTCTGCAGGGGTTGACCTTAAGGACCCCCGTAGAACCACTTTTCGCAGCTGCACAATTAAAAATTGTTTTATTTGAAAGTGATATTTTGTTATTTTTCTAAAATTCTTGTACCTTACAACTAAAGTTACATTATATGCAAGAAAACGCAGTAAAAAATAGGGATTCTATTTAAATACCGGAAATACCGGAAAACCGGGATTTTTCTAAAGTGAATAACGAAAATATTGGTATTACGTCAATGATTAGGTATTGCAACACCTAGCAGGAACAAGGCCTGTCTCCTAGGAGACCGATCTTCAACTTGCTGTTGCCTTCTGTGGACGCGTTGGGTTGATTTGAGGAGTATTGTCACTCTGTTTGACGTAAGGCGCTAAAAAAGGTTCTTCGTCGCCAAGACGAATAAAAAAATTTAAAAGCTATTCGCCATCTTACGTCACAAAAATTTGAAACTATCCGTATATATATAATTTACGTATCGAAATCTATAGTGCTTTAGGCCCGAGCCCTTACCATGAGTTAACGGTTTGTCAAGTTTACTATACTCGCTACAGTCTCTGTAAATTATTTGTATGAAAACTTTAAACAGCTCCTCTGTTGGTAACTAAGAGAAACACATTTTTGGACCAAAACTGTTATAGATTTCGATACGTCAAATACTAAACGTAATTTATACCAACTCTTGGTAAAGGGTCAGAGCCTTTCAGAGCCGAGTTAGTTTTTCTTTATTTCCATAAAATAGATATTAATGAGCCTTTACCATGAGCTGTTATAGGTTACGTTCGGTAAGTTACATGCAGAAATCTGACATCTTTGATCTAAACATGTATTCCTGTTAGTTACCAATAGAGACGCTGTTCAAAGTTTTTCAAGTCCAACACCTGAACCGCTAGACAACAGAGGCGATTGAAGTTTCTAAATTCAAAATTAGAAAATGTATTATACCAATAGAATTTCCCCATTGCATCAATATGTATGTAAGGCACATTCTTACAAATTAAGCCGTATTTTAACAAAAAAAAAAGTTCAACAGCAGTGGAGATATCTTCGATTGAAATCTATCTATTTAGTAGACTGCACTGCGCCAGAATGCTTTCAAGTTTGTCAAGCACATTATCTTACAACCCCTAAGCACGAGGGTTGAACGTAGCCATGGAGAAAGGAAACCTATGTGGGGAAGCACTCCCATGCCAGACGTAACTTCCCCTTTCATTGGGACATCGATCGTTTATAGAATGCTGACTCACTGCTTTGCACGCACGAATATGGAAAACTTGATGCTTACCCGCGACTTCGTTCACAAGTGATCATTATAGTGATTTGGAGGTTGTTTTTTTTTTTAAAAAAAGTATATGACTGAACACGGCTCTTTAAATATATGCAAATAAAATTTCATCAAAATCTGTCCAGTAGTTTAGGCAGAAAGCGCAAAATACACAGTTTGGATTTTGGATATTAATTAAGACATTTTATTTCAGTACACCTGATATAAAATGTCTGAATTCATACTAATACCATGTTGTATTGGTTTTGGTATTATCGGTAATAAGTGTTTCTTATTAATGGAATTAGAAGCTTTGAACTTAGTTGATGAGTTATTTTTCTATTATCATCAAAACCACTTAGTGACACTTGGCAGATATAAGTTTTTGATAACTTACCAAACAAACTAATGGTTTTCCTTTTAAGTTAAGTCCAACTGCTGGACCGCTAGACCACAGAGGCCACAGGTAGGGTTAAATTTATTTTCAATTCAAAATTGTTTGTGATTAAGAATTATTTTTGTAATTAATATAAAAAAATATTAAAATACATGTACCCAAATAACATTTTTTAAAAATTAAAACATTTGCACACAATGTGGCAGAATATGTTGGAATGTTTAAATAATTTCGTAACATCTTTTTTATTATTTTTTTATTGCTATTTGATACAGGTATCTTATATCACTAAAATAAAAATAAAATGCAGAGCAGGGCTTTTCACTTTCGTGTTTCGGCATTCGCTAGACCAGATTAGCTAATAACGATATTTGTATATGAATATCAATTGATAACAAAATTAAAAAAAAAAATACATAAAAAAAATCATACCCAAAACGCGCGAATGATTCACTAAACAAAATCTTGACTAAATCGTATCTACCGTTATAATCTCAATTGTCATATCAATATATTTTTACAGTACGACCTAAATTAGGATATAAATGTCAGATACTAAAGGCTTTGTGTGAAGCCTGTGTGGCAGTGACAAACAATGACGACAAGGTCGCCTCTGATAAAGAATATACTAAGATTAACAGGCCGACGACAACAGAGACCATTAGCTGTGTTTCGTTAAACATTCACTAACATCACTAATGAATCACACATACATCTAAAATAAATATATAGAAGGGTGAATTATGTACAGTAAAGATATTTAAAAAAGCTACACAGGACTAAAAATAGGCACCAGAGCACATTTCTATCATTTTTGGGGTTCCCTACACAATGGCTAAAAACGGTATTTAGTAATCGAGTCAGTTTTTGTCTGTCTGTCTGTCTCCAGGCTGTATCTCATAAACCGTGATAGCTAGAAAGCTGAAATTTTGACAAATGATGTATTATAGTTGCCGCTATAACAACATATATTACAAATAAAAAATTAAGGGGGTCCCCATACAATAAACGTGTTTTTTCGTATTTTTTTTTTGCTCAATATTAAAAACTGTTAATACCTGAACGCTTCAAACTTTCACAGAAGACTTATATGTTACCTTTCCAAATAAATAACTAAATAACAATAAAGTAAATATTAAAGGGAGGGCTTCCATACAACAAACGTAATTTTTAATAGATAGACGATAGTACGGAATACCTCGTGCGCGAGTCCAACTCGCACTTGGCCGGTTTTTAAAATGTTTGTCTGTATCAGGACCGCGATTCACGCGGAATCAATTATGTAGATTGTAACGAAATTTTGCAAGCAGATACTGTTCTTGTTCCAAAAAAAAATTACAGGATACTTTTTGACCACTAAGTAAAGAGACTAAGTTGTATAACCATTCTTTTACTTTTAATGCTGTGAAACTCTGGAATTCATTGCCTTATGAAATTCGGAGTATTCAATCATTAACAGTTTTTAAGAAGGCAGTAATGGAGCGTTTTGGTGTGCATTTTGGCACTTTAGTCATAATTAGTAATTTAGTTTTTTTTTTGTAAAGTAAGTTTTTGTATTTTGCACTGTATGTTCTACATTTCTTTTATGCATTCTCACTATTTTAGGTTAGCTGGAAGAAATCTCTTTTAGAGATAAGCTCGCTTTTTGTATAATTTTACATATTTACTTGTACTTTTTGTGTACAATAAAGAATTAAAGAAAGAAAGAGATTCCCGCGTGAGAGTTGCAAAAGTCAAAATGTAAATTGGACTATGATTAATTTGTGGTCCGATGTTGTTAATTCTTTTTCGTTACGTAGTTGACATGTTTCTTTATAAACATATTATCGCATTTTTCACAACTTTTGTAATTTAGAAAATACAGAAAAATCAACCCTCAGTATAAAATGATCATATAACTGGAAATACGGAATGTAAAGAAACATTTAAACGTACAGGTTATCCTACATATTATACATAAATATCTCCATGCCAAGTTCACCTACATGGTAGGCAGAGAGTATCGAGCCCCAAGTGACCTAAGTTTACAGGGCCGGCTAGAAACTAATAATTGCACTTATATAATTAATGTGAAAATGTATTTATTTAGTCGTTTGTGTAGATCTCAGTAAAACTCGCTGAGAAAACTCCTAGAAAGCAATATATAAAAGGAATACGTCCGTCTGTTAACACATGTATTAACGAGAGAGAACTATCACCGGCCAATACTCAATAGACATTTGTTGACTACCCTCTAATTCAGAGGTTCCCAAACTTATTTCATGTAACGCCCACTTTGAAAATCAGTTGTTTTGTAGCGCCCCCCCCCCTCGTTTTTTTCTTGTCAATAACCTCAATAACATATTTGTTGCGCCTAGTTTAAAAAAAAACATTTTTTTCAAGATTTATACCGCCCCCTCTAGGCTTCCAGCGCGCACAAGGGGGCGTTATCGCCCACTTTGGGAAAGGCTGCTCTAATACATACATTACAGTTTGATCTTATGAATTTTGATGTATTTAGTGAATAGGCTAGTAAGAAAATGTTTTTTTTTTTTTAATGTCAACAGCATATTAAAACTCTGTATATTTAAAAACTATACTAGACATTATACTCTGAACATTTTGTTTATCTAATATAATAAAAACTCTAGTTATGAGGGTTCTAATGAGCAACGAAACTAAATACAAACTTTCACCCCCTAGTTTTTCAACAAACACCCCTAATTTATGGAATAGGGGAAAAAAGTTACAAGTTTTAGACATTTGTTGTTGGTTATGTACTATTTATCTAATTTCCGAATTCTAGGACTTCAGGAATTACGCAATTAATTTTGATAATTGAGTGAGTAAAATCGGAGGTTTTTAGATATCAATGGCATCTCAAGTATACGAGCTATGTGAATGAATTTTTGTTTTTAAGAAATCCACTACAGGCACTATAGTTATTTACAAACGTAAGGATTACAACACGAAGAAAAACTTCGAGAAAATGTAGTTAGTGCCCTCGCGCTTCGCTTTAATCCCTTTAAGGCAGTCCTTCCCAAAGTGGGCGATAACGCCCCCTTGTGGGCACTGGAAACCTAGAGAGGGGCGGTAAGGAAATCTGAAAAATTTGTAGTATTTAACTTTAGACAAGACACATACGTTATTAATGAGGTTTTTTCAGGAAAAAACGGGGCGGGGGAAGCTACGAATTTGATAAATTTGAAAGGGGGCGTTACATGAAACAAGTTTGGAAACCTCTACTTTAAGGGAACACTCCCGTGCCCCAGACGTGTAAATGCAATAATATGTTTATTTCATCTTCCATCTTTCTTGTTGCGAAAGAGCAATGTTACAGTATAATTTTTATGTGTAGTTATATGTGTTATAAGATATGTATATGTGTGTTATAGGAAGCTGGAGAGTGACATAGTCTACACTTTAGCGCAAAATCTTAATGGCTTTTTGTAATATTAAAATCTAGTAAGAAATAAATTATTTCTAATTCAATATTTGTTTGGTCTGAATCCACGCCTGTACATTCTTTTCTGACCAAAGTATGTTGCTTTTTTCAATAAAACTTGGAAAACATTTTTTTTATAAAGGTGTTATTTTTTATATGAAACTAGCTGACCCGACAGATGTTGCCCTACCCTAACTATAAAAACTTTTTTTAAGAGAAGGTCTTGACAATAACTTACAAAACAAAAAAATAACTAGCAAAATGGGTCCATCCGCAAGATGCGATGACCAAGGGTGGGGATTAATTTTTATTTTTAACAAGACAAAACGGCGAACAAGCATACAGCTCTCCTGATGAAAAGAGATAACCGTGGCCTGTAGATATCATAGATGTAGTAGGTGCGTCGCTACCATTTCGCCTAAAATGTGCAAGCCTACAGCATACCCTACCTTCCGGACGGGAATATAGTACTGTCATTACAGCGCGGGCGACAGGAATAGGCATATTATTATAATGCTTTTATATTAGTAACTAGCAGTTTCACGCAACTTCGCCCGCGTAACTTGGCTTCTACAGCATCGATTTTGATTAAACATAGCCTATGTTACTCAGGGATAATGTAGGTGGAAGGTTTTACCATTCTAAAGGTGAAAGAATTATTGAAATCGGTCCGATAGTTTCACGCAGCTTCGCCCGCGTAACTTGGCTTCTACTGCGTCGATTTTGATTAAACATAGCCTATGTTACTCAAGAATAATGTAGGTGGAAGGTTCTACCATTCTAAAGGTGAAATAATTTTTGAAATCGGTCCGATAGTTTCGAAGCCTTTGATGGAGCTATTTCGCCATTTCAAACAAACAAACAAACAAACAAAAAGTCAAACCTTTCCTCTTTATAATATTAGTACAGAAGTAATTTATATTTTCTCTAAATGCCTGTGACGAACATTTTAACTTACCTAATACGCATCAGAAAAAAATCACACAAAAAAATAGCGTCTAAGAGTCATCATGATATTTTTTCATATCACAATGTTTGCTCTGTTGAGATTAGTCCAACATTCTTCAATGAATCAAATCAAATAAAATAAATCTGTGATGCGCAATGCATGATGTGGGGTAATAATCCTGTATTACCCCATTGTAAACATACACACACAGTATTTTTTTATAGCGAACAAACTCTTTTCAACGATCGCGTATAAACACCACAGATTAAATAGTATATAAGGTGTGGTTTGACTTATAGTTATTTAAAAGATTTTCTTGCAGAAAAGCATTAATAATAAAATATTTGTAATAATTATTATCCGAGGGTGGTGTCAAGAGTCTCCGAAACCGGCGTGTTTGTATGAAAAGGGTTATGAATGTGAAGGAAGCAAGACAGGTTTGTCAGGAACGTGAGGTCTGGCACTCGATACTCTCTGCCTACCCCGTAAGGGACTTGGCGTGAAGATATGTATGTATTTGTAATAATGATAAACTTATTATAACTAGTGGTCGCCCGTTGGTCAAAATTCGACAACAACAAATTTTAATATCTTGTTGATAAGAACGCCATCTGCATTTCTCAAGACCAACTACTTTGTTTCCAAACTTTATAGTGCGCCATCTGTGATCTTTTATCGTTATCATCAATATATTTGTTTGTGTGTGTCAAAGCATGGTAGTGTGGGTAATGTTTTATTTATTGATTTAATATACTTATTCAGCATTATTATTGAAAAGTATTAGCGTTCTGCATTTCTCCTACACATAAACTATCAGTGTGCCAAATTTTATGCTCCTGCGTTCGCGCAATTTTCGTAAAAAGGGGTCCAACGTTTTGGCATCACGTATTAATATATAAATTACAAAAATCGTCGTTGCCGAGGAATTTCTTTCGCCGTTTCTTGTCCTGACTACCACCACCGGTTCCGAACCTAACCAAGGTTTAGAAACGATGGTAGTTAACAAAAGACAGGGTTAAATTTATTTGCAATTCAAAATTGTTTGTGATTAATAATTATTTTCGTAATTAATAAAAAAAAATAACATTTCTTTTAAATTATTAGAACATTTGCACACAATGTGGCAGTATATGTTGGAATGCTTAAATAATTTCGTAACATCTTTTATATGTGTGTTACATATATAGTTGTGGTCAACTAATTAGGGACATGCAAGATAGTGAAGAACAATAACCGGTTATGGACATACAAATATAAAACCCTATTGATTTCTCAGTAACTATTATTTACATAATTTGGTAAGATTATTATGCTTTAAATAGCTGTAAATCCTATTAATATTATAAATGCGAAAGTTTGTAAGTATGTATGTATGGATGTTTGTTACTCTTTCACGCTCGAATGGCTGAACGGATTTGTCTGAAATTTGGAAGACAGATAGATTGTGACCTGGATTAACATATAGGCTATTTTAAATCCCGATCGCACACCGGGTTTCTGTGAAAACGCGGGCGAAGCCGCAGGTAGCAGCTAGTAAAAGAATAAATAAATAGAAAAAAGTATTTAATATCAAAGGTTGAACATGTATTAAATTTTAAGGTATAATTCTGTAGCTGGACATTTCATTAAGGACAGTAAACTATAATGAAAAATAGAGTTAAACAAAACTAATAATCTGCAGTATTATAATATCTTTAACAGCTCCATTTTATAACGAGTAAAATCAGTACCCAGTAGCAAAACCTTTGTTAGTAATTACTTCTTGACACCGATGTGGCATAGACATTATCAGTTTCTGGCATGTTACGACAGGAATATTTGCTCATGCCTCACAAAAAGCTTCATTAAGTTCATCTAAAGTTGTGGTACGATAAGTGGCTACTTTTTTCTTGATTTCGTGCCAAAGGTGCTCGATTGGGTTAAGGTCCGGGCTATTTGCTGGCCAATCTAGCACCGATACTGACTGACTGGTAAGAAACGACTTGACTGAACAGGCGGTATGTTTCGGGTCGTTATCATGCTGACACTTCCATATAATAGGGAGATGCTCCTCAGCATAGGGAAGCATCGTTTCCTCCAATATTGCCTTGTATTGATGTTGGTCTAAGTTACCCTGAACTTTCCTCACTGGTCCCACTCCACGTCCAGAAAATGAACCCCACATTTTAATGTTTCCACCGCCATGTTTCACCTGCTTTTTTGTGAATCTTGGATTCATTTCCGCTTTTACTGGACGCCGTACGTATTGCCTTCCATCTGAAGAAATCAAATTAACCTTGGTCTCGTCAGAGAATAATACATGTTGCCATTGGGCGTAGGTCCAATGTCCATATTTACGTGCAAATGCCAAACGAGCATTTCTATATTCTTTCTTCAACAAGGGTACTTTACGAGCCACTCTTCCGAACAACCCTGCTTCTAGCAGACGTCGTCGAACGGTCCTCGCTGAGACACCAGCTTTTTCGTCTGTCCCAAACACTTCGTGTTTAATTAAAATACAACCTAGAAACGGATCTTTCTTAGCTAACCTGGTTATCATTCTATCTTCTTGCGGAGTTGTTTTTCTCGATCTTTTTGTTCTGGGCACATTAAAATCTGTGTTATTGCGTCTGACATGTTGCACTGCATTGTATACCATAGTTTTTGAACAATTTAAATGTTCTTCTATCCTTCGGTATGGCCAACCATGCTCGACAACAAACTTCATGATAATTTTTCGTAGTGTTGGATCGCAACTTTTATTTTTACCCATTTTTCTTCAAAATATTTTTCAAAACTTAAAATAAATATCGGGATTGCCGCCAAAACTACTACGAAACAATAAGAGAAGAAGTAAAAAAAGTATTGAGATTCAAATTTTGAAAATAGAACGCAGTATCCCAATGTCCCTAATTAAATGGCCAGCCAGCATTATTTGAACAAATAGTACTACGATAATCTATCAGCTATACTGTAAAGAGGTTTAATGTTTAAGAAGTTGTTATTATTTGTATAATCGGGCACATAAATGACTAATTATACTTACATGTACGAGATATGGAATATGGTTTAGACTCGTTGGAAATAAATAATAAATTCACAATTCGGTTTAACCAAAGAGTGTCCCTAATTAGTTGACCACGACTGTATGTGTTTCCGCAAATAAATATTTTTCATTTAATTTCATAGATTTTCCTGGTGCGTCAGTATATTATGACCGGGAACTTAGACCACATATTATGTCTTCTGCCTTCCCCACCGTTCGACAAGTACTCCCTGAATCAAGGCAATATTAGTATCTGGTCGAACTGCTGCACAGCACTGAACCAACTAGTGCTACCTGACTGCAC
>NJDC01058208.1:23662-50181 GCA_002245475.1 Calephelis virginiensis | reverse complement strand
ATTTACTGCACGATAGTAAAACTCTTTTGTAACAACAACGCCATGGGGCGATGAGGCTAAGTAATTATTGAAGGCCCCTCGTAATTTTGTCCCAGCCACACTTTATGCCAATAGAAAAAATAAGGATAACATTCCCATTGCGTCTGGTGATACATTTTTGATATTATCTATTTAGCCAATATTTGTATACGTGTATATCTAGTACCTTGAAATAAACAATCCTTATATGTTTACATATTTTCTAAATCTCGAAAACGGGTCCAAACGATTTTCAAGAAATTCGCTATGCAGGAGATTTCCGAGGCGATAAATCTACTTAGCTAAGTTTCATTTTTAGAAAACATATTTGTAAAAAAAACATTCGTTCATGTACTACTCGTAATAATCAACAGATTATACGCTGACCTACGTTTCGAATAAAACGTAGGTCAGCGTATAATCGTCGAATACAAGCGTCGAATGAAATCGCGCCTCGGCCGTTACAATTAGGTTTTAGACTTCCTAGGCACGCACACTGGATTGTTTCTTTTAGAATATTGCTTAAGGTAGGTAATTAGTTTTTCATGATCTAGAAAGATAGCATAATATGTGGTCTAGCAACAAAAATACAAAAAATGTGTATTTTCAACTTTCCAATAAAAATGACGTTGCCAAGTATTGGAAGTGTGCCCGGTTGGTGATAGGCTTGCTACCTATGACATTGAGATACTTAGTGTCTTCGGATTCGGATTCGTAGGTGCCCCTAAATTTGCCTCTGTCCACCACTTCGGGGATATAGGCGGGAAAATACTGTCGAAGAATCATAGACCATGTTCTGTCTAGACAAGAGAAAATATTTAGCCGTCAACAATGTTAACATTGAGAAGTCATTAACTGACATTACTTATGAAATAATAATCCGGTACGAGGGAATATGATTTTCTACCAGATTCAGAACTAAAGACGTCATTACTAACTACTTCAGAACACTAGATCATGGTAAATTACCAAACCTAAAAAACATATAAATTGTGAAAAAAATCAGAACAAAAGGCAGGAAAAGTGATTTAAGAGTAGTCTGCGTTTTGACAAGGGCGGAGAACGAGGGTGAGGGGACTATTTAGGTATCTACTTAGAATAAAATATAAAGAACATCTATATTCTGTACGAGCAGTTACGTGATAGGAGGGTTGACTATTGTAAGTCAATGTATGTATACGTCGCCCATTGCTCGTTTGAAATTCGACCACCCTGGGCATGATACCAAAAAATGGTAGAATACCACTCGGCATTAACACTCTTTTGATCTTCAGGTGGAATTGTACAGATTTTTTTACCATTTTTTTTTTCGGGTTCAAAACAATAAATCCACCTTTCGTCTACTGTGACAATGTCATAAACTGCATTAGAATGTCCTTGGTCGTAGTTTAGTAGCATCATCCCGCTTCTGCTCCGCAGTCAGTTCATGAGGGGTCCAACGACAACAAAGTTTCCGAACTTTCAATTCTTCGTGTAATTTTTTTTGAATTTGGCTCATACCAATCCCCAATAGTCCTCTAATTGTCTCATAGGTAATCCGGGTGTTTTCTTCAATTAACCGCTTAACAGCAGCCACGTTATTTTCGTTGACGGCAGTTGAAGGCCGCCCTTTACAAAATTAATCACATAAAGAAACTCGACCTCTCTCAAATTCAGCAAACCATCGCCTCACAGTGCTCAAACAAGGCGCTTCTCTCTCAAAAGCATTTTGAAGACGAGCGGCACAGTCTTGCAGAGAAAGAGAACTTTAAAAATCATGAAAAATCGTCGCTCTAAAATCTTTTCGATTTAATTCCATTTTCGTTGCGTACGTAGAACTTATATGTGTGATAAAAAAAACAATTGACAAATTATTTCCCACTAATTGTTTTTTTTTTTTATAACTAAGAAGGTTGCAACGTTCTAAAAATATAACATTCGAAATTCAAATAATTCCCATTAGCTAGAAGTGCAAAACTTTTAGTGTGCCCGTGTAATCCTTAAGATAGGAGCAGACATGGACCACGGTATAAATAACAGAATGATCAACATTCGGCACCTACGAGCTTCGTTGTAGAAAAGCAGGTTGCCTACATTCTACGAAGGTGCCCTGAGGTCAACACAGCGAGTAGTGAACCTACGTAATTAAATCGACTAATTTCTAACTTTCTATGGTTTATTCGGTTGATGGCGTTTTGATGACGTTTGATGGACGTCACTATTTTCTTAAAGCGAACGACCTTGTTGAGGTCAAAATTTCAAAATCGGCGCCTGAGCCCATACCATAACTTTATATGGCGCTAAAATTGCTAGCGTCTCTTTAATAGAGTATAAAATTTTAATAGCGCCCCTACCTGTAACGGAAAGAACTAAATATCACAAATAAACGCTATAGAATTCGATTCATAAATGACCGAACGTATTCTACAGCAACTCATGGTCAAGGCTGTGGATATAATATAAGTATATTGTCTCACTCACCTTTGATAGGCGGTAGTTTGACCAGCTCCTGATTGTGATTGTGTACGTTGAAGCGACTGGACCCATGTCTTCTGGGTTGACCGTTCCACCCGGGCGGCCTTGGTCCATCCGCGGTTTTTGGCACTATTGTCGCTGGCGGTGGCGGTCGGTTGGCTAGTGACGTCTTTTCTGGACGATTCTGTAACAAAAAAAGGTTTGTGTTATTAGGAAAAAAAATCTTTTTAGTAATGTCGTCATCATGACAGCCTATGTCTAAAAGTAAAGTATTTTTTTTACGCCCTTATTCCTAAAACGATTAGCAGAGGTACAACTGAACCCACAACTAGCCCAAGACACTTAGTCCTACAATGGTATAGGTGGCATACCTATCGCCAACCGGGCTCATGTTTAATCTCGGTCAACGTTGTTTTTATAAGAAAATTAAAAAAAAAATCATACTGTTTCTTTTTATCGAGGATTGAACCGAGACCTCATAAAGTATAAAACTGGGCCGCTTTATTAAATCTAAAAAAGTATAGGATATGAGCTATCGACTCTAGACCAAAGAGTCGTCATATACCTACTTATAGATTATGGGTATTACTTTATGGACCAATTTAGAAGCTTTTACTTCTTATCACGAAAAAAAAGTTAACCGGAAGTTTTGGTCTTGGGCTCCATAGGAAGATGCAGGTCAATTGCTTTCCTACCAAGAAGCTTGTAAGAGGCGAACATCGATTTGTTTGACATTAACATCATATCGCGCTCGGTGCCGTCGTATTTCGGTTTAGAGGGTCGCCAGGCAAACTTTCTTAGGCTTAAAATATAGACAACGAGATTTCTAAACATCGCATCTATGCATTTGTTTGATAAATATATCTAAATACCTAATTAACAATCAATAATTACATTTCAAATATCTAGCAGGCAAAAATAATTGGGATGAACTGCTTCTTATCTTCTAACTCCTTACTAATATACCAAATTTAAATTAAAATATTTAAAAACAAATAAGTTTTTATATGTGAATTATACACAAGTCTATAATCAATGAGATGAACCATGTTTTTTTATGTAATAAGATAGCGAACAAGCACACGGATCTCGCGATGGTAAAAGTAACCGTTGCCGATACCATACCATAGATGTTACAGGTGCGTCACTGTCCTGTGGCCGGGATGTTAGGCCTATTGTGCAAGTCTACTGGATGCCCTACCCTCTGGCCCGAAACACGACAATGTCGTTATCGTGGCAGGAATAGGCAAGGCGGTGGATCCCTACCCGGGTAAGTGCTGCACAGCACTCTATCACCAGTGGTCTAGATGGCAGTGATCCCTTAAAAAACTATGCTCCCACTCCTACCTATACTACCTATGCTCGTCTCTTACGAGCTGCCTGGTAGCAAAGGCAAAGGTCCTTGTCTCTTGTGACGAATAGACTATTAGCCTTTCTGTCAGACTCCAACAAGACCATTGGTCATGTCTCGGTCTAGAGAGTATAGTAGCCGATAAACTTGCACAATTGGTCCAACACCTAACACGACAGCGCTGCAGTCAAAACATCTGTCTATAGACCACGGTCACTTTTTACCATCAGGGTACCTAGTGTGAGTTTTTGAAATGATTTACTTTACTATCGCGTTTACGTTTGACGACCTTGATGTATGGAGTTATTGTCAGCGCCTCTACCGGATAGTCGAAGCAACAAAATTATTCCATACATCTGGATCGTCCAAACGCAAACGCGGTAGTAAAGTAAATTCGTGCGAAACTCACACTCAGCACACTGGCCTCTGCTTATTAGCTATCTTTCTTAAAGTATTTATAAGCTATATATTTATTTGTCACATTGTTGGTAAAATAACAACCCCCTGGAGTTCTCATATTAGTTTGTCATCAATCATCATCATGCCCCCGCTGTCACTGCGCTGTCAGAGCGGGTTGTGCTATCGCCTATTCAGATGGAAACCGCAGGATCGATTTCCTTTCCTTAAGCCCTTATTTCCGCCTCCCAACGAGTAAAAATTGCGACAATTAACGAGTATTATTTAATCAGGCCTCGTTATTTTATCTAAGTATTTGCAGAACCCGCGGTTTTCTCCGTTTTTTTTTAATATACATAATCTTTATAATTTGTAGTTTGTGTTCAGTTATAAACTTTACAACCGATGTTTCATTTAAATTCATTAATATTTTTGCGTGGACAAATAAAAAAAACATCCACTTATCCATTCTCACAAAGCTGTCGCATTAAATATTATTTAAGATAGGATTAATAAGATTTTTGTAAAATTAACATCCACCATTCTCAACAACTCTCGCAGTATGACAGTATTATAGTATTAGTAGAATAGGATAATTTGGATTATTAGGAAGTAAAAATCTTAATTAGTAGGGAGCAAAAATCTTACCGCACCGTAAGATTTTCGTAAAATTAAATCCTTGCGAAAGTGATACGATATCTTTCTTAAACTTTGGAAAAAGGACTAGGCCACAATTTCTTCTAATATCTCAATGGCTTTGAAAGAGAGCAAAACAACTTTAGCATCTAGATCGCATCTATCGACAAATGAGAATTGTCGGTGAACCCAGTCGAAGGCCGACCTTGCATTGCATGACTGATCTCACATCTCGGACACATATGTAGGTATGTAAGTATATTTAAGAATAGCGCACATGAATGACGGGGCGCAACGTGTCGGGTCAGGACGCAGCGCATTGCAAAGCACACTCAGGCGAGCCAGGCCACATCGCTTCGGCGGATTTTTATCACCCTACTAAATAGTTAGAGTAAAAAAGAAGAGTGGCAACTCTAACTTAAAATCGTCAATTACGGAAAGTGGTGCCTTTGGAAGTTGTCGTACAAAATTGTAGGTTTCAAATATCATTAGCCCCTGTATTCAAATGATTAATATCGTTCTTAACCCCGACGCAAAAAGAGGGGTGTTATAAGTTTGACGTGTCTGTCAGTGTGGTGTGGTGTGATGGACCTATTACGTTGCAACGATTTTTTATTTGAAAGCTGGCGTTATTGAGATAATTCTTGAATACATTACATAGAGGTTTTGCCCAGGGGTCAATGTTTTTTTTTTAATTTTAGGATTATCACTCTCCTTTTACACGGTTCTACAGTCCCCTGTAGGCCGCAACGGGGAATGCGTGCGGGGTGACGCACGATGCAGCCACGCATAGTATGCGTTGCTATGCGTTTCATACAAAATGTATGAAAGCGAACTGGACAGATTATTGTGCTGCGATCAGCCCAGTCCAAATGTACGCTATCCTTTAAGAATCGATCTTAGAATACCAAAATAGATTGACTCAAGTAGTCTTTCCATTGGTACAAATTTAAGAAACCTTGAATTTATGTAGACTACATGAGTTTTTCCCTTTAAGGTCAGAGTTCTCTGAGCAGAATAAGGCCATCTGTCTCTCTGCTTGGCAGCTCGCACGGAGCGAGCCTAGGTTAAATGCGTATTTTCCAACACGTCCTCTGGGGTTACTGCTGTGCAGCAACTTGCTCGGGTAGGGATCCACTGCCTAATATATTCCTGCTGCCATATTATGACGTTCATGTTCAGGTTAGAAGGTAATGGTAACTGGTGTTGAATAATGAGTCTAACATCCATGCCATATATACGCACTTACACTCATCTACAGTTTTCTAATACGAGTATATGCATAGTACAAAATCTAACTACAGCCGTTGGTTTTCAATTGTTAAATCTAAACTACCAATTGATTAAAATGGATTAAACTACTGACGGAATACGGATCGTTAGTAAAACTATTTACGGAGATACTAATAGTTTTAATGGCGTAACCCGTGGTGAAAACTCAGATTTTACTTTCGGGCAATCAAGTAAAATTCTCAACAAATCCCATTCATTACTCAATTTTATGAATCCAACTTCCAAAGACAGTAGAGAAGTCGTTAAATTAGTGGAAGCCCGACCTTGCACTGCGTGATTGATCTCATATCTTTTGTAATTAGGGTTGTCAAATGGTTGAAATTCGTTTAGATTTTCAGACAAAACTTTTGATGTCTGATGGTCATGATGTCCCGAAAAAAATAAATGTATCGACTGAAGAATTGAGTACCAAGTACATGTGGCAGCATTTTTATTTTTATATCTTCTTATACCTATATAAAAAAAGAATCTCCACTTCTCTTGGTCAACTCATTACGCTTGAACGGACGAACTAATTTTACTAATTATTTTTTGTTGTATTAGTTATTGTCAGAAGATGGTTCATAATATGAAAAAAAACAATATTCATAGTTAGGTCAGAATAGCGTCTGTCGTCTCAACTAGTGATAAATAAATATTTAGCAATGTATAAATAAATATAAGTATCATCTGTAAATGTTTAAATGTTAGGTATAATTCTCAAAAAATAATTTTAATTTAACATTTTTTTTTGTATAAACAAAACCAGTGAATCAAATAATAAAGTTTTATAATATGTACTTGACATACCTAATTAAAATTATTTTTTTAAATTTTCCAATAAAACCGACATTGCCGCGATATTGGATATGTGCCCTGTTGGCGATAGGTTTTTCATTTATCACATTGTGGGACTGTGTAAGAACCTCGGACTAATTGCGGGAGTTCTGGTACCTTACCTCTGTCTACCACTTTGGGGATGCGTGAGTGAAAATACTTTTTTGTTATAAATTATTGCTGTGCTATTTCTGAACGATCACAATTCTGTCATATATTCCTCGACTAGGACCAATATTTTTCTGTAGCGTAAATGAAGTTGTCAAATATCAATGTCATATTCCTGAAACATTTATTATGCGACACTCATTTAATTCTAAACCAAGAAAGTAATTTGGAACTTGAAAACAAAATTAATTTTCAAAAAACTAATATCGGAACTATGTTTACTACGATATTGCCTCAATAATAAACTAGTGTACATTTCAGAGCCCAAACCCATTTCTAGAGGACATTTTTTTTAACCAATTTTATTTTATTTTTGGCAACCCTACTTTGAACAGATCCTGGTTGATACCAAAATAGATCACTCCAGACTGTTAGAACAAAACCAATAATTCCCAAGTTATTTTCCATACGTACCAATATTAGAAAGAGCCTGAACTTATGTTAAGTCGACATTTTCTATTTAAGATTGTGCGCACTCAGAGAGATCATTTATATTATAATCAGTCGTTAAGTCGATAATTTCTATACAAAATCGTGTCTTACGGCCATACTCAGAGACGTCAATTATCTTTTATTTAATCATTAAGTCGAAATTATACAAAACTGAGACTTAATAGGAAATTAAATGTTGACGTCTTCGGGTACGACTCTCGATGATATATTAAATGATAAATTGACGTCTCTGAGTGCGGCTGATAGAGATGTCAATAACATTTAATATATAACGAAAGCATAGTTTTGTAAAGAAAATGTCAAATAAGTAATTTCTGTACTTAATGACTTGTTATAAGATAGTTGCCGTTTATGAGTGCGACTGTAACACCTAAATGGCCCGTTACTTAAAAGCCTAATACCATAAAATTGCTAGCGAAGACGCTGACCATAGTAAGTTAAAATATACATTAAATAAAACAAGAAGTTATGCAAAATTTTAAGTTTCAAGGGAATAAATAAAAGCGCAATTAAAGTTTTTTAATTAATAGGTCTAGAGGAACTCTGCAGCATGAACATCTTATTTAGGTAGGTATAATACGAAAAGGCAAAAGCTCTGAGTTCTTTCTAAATAAAGTAGAAATAAAATCTACCATTTCCAAAGCGTCATTATTATTTTAACACATAATATAGATATAGACAAGTATAGAAGGCATCTACAAACAAAAGTGCCACTCGAACAACACCCGTGTTGGTCCGGGCTCCTTTGCAGAATAGAGCATCTGCCTTCCTGCCAGGCAGCTCATAAAAGGCGAGCACAGGCTGACCGTCACTAACGTGACATCCTAGTAGGTGGTAGAGTTTCGCAGCGACTCGCCCGGATTGCTACCACTGCCTTACCTATTCCTGCCGCCATAGCGTAATGACGTGTTCCGGTTTGGAGGGTAAGGTAGCTGATAAACTTACTTTTGCTCGAGGCCTAACATCCCGGCCTCAGGTTGGCAACGCACCATTACCACCTCTGGTGTCTCTAGGCGGCTTGAATTTCTTACCATCATGAAATCCGTCTGCTTGTTTGCCTTCCAATATCATAAAAAAAAATAGACACCTCTCACGGACACTATATTTAGAACCAAGAACGTTTCGAGCGCGAGTGACATCCGCTTGCGATAAGCTTATATCAACTTTTTATGCAAAAATTAAATTTAAAAAAAAGGATACACATGTATATATATCTACAAGATAAATGTCCCTTGCGTGGGTAAGAAGAGAATAATGACTACCAAATGTCAAAACTCCTGTATGTCTGTCTTGGTCTTTTTTTACAAACTCTGTAAATTACAAACAAGCTTGTTTCAGAGACGCCACATAAAACCACTTGCAGAGCAAGTATCATCAACACATCACCTGCTTGAAATAAGCATTTATAATTTTTAGGGCAAAAAATGGAGCAACAAAAAAAAAGTTAAGTATTACAATTTTTCAATGGCCGGTTATTAAACGGCGAATTGTCGTATTTTAGGCTACCAGTTGTAAGTACCTACATATTTGACTTGCGTTAGGTAAAGCTTATACACTAATACATATCACTACATCAGCCTTTCCCTAAAGTGGGCGATAACGCCCCCTTGTGGGCGCTGGAAGCCTAGAGGGGGGCGGTATAAATCTTGAAAAAAATGTTTTTTTTTTAAACTAGGCGCAACAAATATGTTATTGAGGTTATTGACAAGAAAAAAACGAGGGGGGGGCGCTACAAAACAACTGATTTTCAAAGTGGGCGTTACATGAAATAAGTTTGGGAACCTCTGCACTACATAGTACAAAACAATGTCGCTTACTCTGTCCCTATGTCTCTATGTTACTTTGTATGCTTAAATCTTTAAAACTACGCAACGGATTTTGATGGAGATTTTTTTAATAGATAAAGTGATTGAAGAGGAAGGATTATATGTATATTTCATAACCGTGCGTAGCCGGGGCGGGCTAGTACTTAATACAATGAAAGATATTCTAGTTGCCAGGAAGAGCTTTTGCAGTTTCAACTTCTGTCTTGCAAGAATAGAGAAGGGTAATAGTTTACGGTAGATAGGGTTACTTAATTGCACTTTACTTTTTTGTAAGCTCCATTACTTATTCGTAATAAGTAATGGAGTTTAAATTAAATATAAATAAGAAATTTGACTTTATTAAAATAAACTTAAGTAATTTCTTCAAATACATATCAAATGTTTATATATTATTATACACACCACAATGTGGTGGAGTATGTTAGTATTCATTAAAAAGCTACAGTAATTATTAGTTAATATCACTATTCTTCATGGTTCATTCGCAACAACAAATTAAGAAACATACATACGAGTGCCAATGCTAGTTTTCAGTGTATAAGCCAAGTACCAAAAGTAGTTATCAAAAATGAGGTACATACATAAAATTGAATTCTGTACCTATTTTTTGTGATACTAATATGTATGATATGCTAAGCGTCAAGTTCTATTTTATACTTACTTAGCTCTACATAAATTAGTTTTTTTCACCTACACATACACACACTTCACGCTTGTCCTTAAGCGGTAGGCAGAGAGTATCGAATTACAAATACCACGATCCTTGCAGACCTGCCCGGCTACCGGCACCATTTTCATTTACTCTTACAATACAAACACGCCGGTTTGGAAGACTCTTAACGCTACCCTCGAATGCTGAGCGATTTCATAGTGACGTCAACCAATTATTATTTTTCTCAAATAATTTAAATATTTCAATTTCAATAATGCATTATTCAATAGTTACTGTAATTTATTTCTAGCCTAGTTGTCGAACTTCGTAACGCTTGAGACTTATTTATAGCTGCTAACAGTTTGTATGGGTTAAATATATTCTTTTTCCATTTTTCCTACAATATTCAAGATTATTTTTTAAGAACCTTCTCTTGACACAACAAAAATTTTGCAGAAGTTGCTCCATCCGTTCAGGCGTGATACGATGACCACGCGTTATGGATATTCAGTTTTAGTTTATATAGATAAATATAGATTGCTAATTTTGCAACTAGTTCCTGCAAACTGTAATATTTAAAGGAATAACATTCATTATTATATGACAGCAAGCCATTAGGAAGCGAAATTTTCTGCAAACTAATTAACAACCACAAATTGATTGCATTACTCACGGAACAGCACTCTACATCATTAAAGGCATGAATTAGTAAATTAAAAATGGCGACTCCCCGGAGTTATTCAGGTCGGATAGATACATTACACAGTGGGTGGAAGGCAGATTCAATGTCAATAGTATCAGTGATGGAGCTACTGGTACGTCAACAAACGCTGAGCTATATTTGTTCGTTTTCGTTTGCAAACTACGCGCGCTGTATCGTTCAGTTCGGTCGCCCAAGGCTTTCGCCTTAGGCTGAATTGTTAAAGTCCGGTGAAATTGTAAAAACCGCGATACTTAATTCAAAAAAGGCTGGATTTCAAAGTCAAATTTGTCTCTCTCTGTGGTCTTGCGGTTCAGGTGTTGGATTTGAATACATGAGGTCGGGTCGGGCAACAAAAAGAAAATTTGGTTTTTCCAATTTTCTGATAAAAAACATATTATACCAATCAATAATTGCTGTTCGTTACTTTCGCTAAAACTCGAGAACGGCTACTAAAATAATATTTTGGTTTCGGATTATTTGTTCAAGTCCAGGGAAGGCTCAAAAGATAAGAAAAAGGGAAAAACTGCGAGGAAACTAGGAAAAACAACACTTAATTTTCCCATACAAACTAAACAGGTAAAACGAAGTTAGCCGGGACAGCCAGTTGTGAATATTTCATTATTAAACTATTTTAAGTGTTATGTAGGGTCCCACGGGGTGGGGATAAGAATTTTGTCAATTTTAAAACATTACTTGTATTCGTTTATAAATATGATCACAGCCGATAATTAAACACAGTTTTACCCAACTCATCTTTCAGCATGATCGGCGCAATGACACCTAAGTCATTCCAAAGTCATGCGCGTTACTTAAATTTTATAATCTCGCCCGCCACGCACCCGCGCTAGGCTCGCTGTGTGGTCGCACACTTACATTTCTGCAGATGTAAACAACAATGTTTTGGTTAAGCATTAATAAAGTAGTCATGTGCGACTATTCACGCCAGAAGAAGTAGGCCCTTACACAAGTAAACCAGTGGTCGGTTCTAGAAACGATGTTTAGATGTTATGGAATGGACTCGATGTTAAGGATGACAAACACAGTATAATATATTTTTAAGTGAGAGGTCAGCGAAAAAGCACACTGCTGTCCTGGTGGTAAGATATAACCGCGCGTCACTGACCTGTGACCGATATATAAGGACTATTGTGCTAGTCTATCGACTACATAATTCGTTAAATTCAAATCTTAATGGCGGCAGGAATAGGTAAGGCGATATTAATAATAATAATAATAAATATTATCTTGGTATGCCGGAGGGTCTAGGTATACTGGATCGGGAAGTTAAACAGCTGGTGATGAAACGTTTCTTTGTTCGCCTGAAGTGTTGAAAAGCCTTTTATCAGAGGGTAATAAAGTGCGCGCTTTCAACAGCTGGGTTGTGCCTATTTTAGTATACACCTTTAGCATATTAAGCTGGACTCAGACAGAGCTAGATACCATGAACCGAAGAGTCCGTAAACTATTGGCAACATATCGCATCATCCACGCTCATCTGTGATGAGATTGTATCTTCCTCGGAAATCTGGAGGACGTGGCTTCCTTAATGCCAAAAACCTCAATAACCGTGAACTATAAAATCTCAGAGAATACTTTCTAAATGTTGAGTGGGACATGCATCGTGATGTAGTGTCAGTGGATAATGGACCAACTCCGCTCTCCTTAGGTAAAGAGAACTAGCATAAACCGGTGGTACTTAGCACTCAGGATCACTTGAACGTATGGAAGAGCAAAGAACTACATGGTCGATTTTATCAGGTTCTTTATGGGCCTGATGTCGATACACTAGCGTGACCTTTTTCATGAAACCGAAGGTTTTGCTTGAGCAATTACAGACGAGGTTGTTATGACGAATAACAATCGGAAATATATTTGAGGGATGTCACGGTTGACATGTGTCGAGCGTGCCATTGTCCTGGTGAGTCTATTAGGCATATTATTTCCGGTTGTTCTCATCTTGCCAGCGGCGAGTACTTGCACAGGCATAACCAAGATAATCCACCAGCAACTTGCTCTTCGATATGGACTTGTCGGTTTTGAAGTAAGTTATTATAAGTATACACCGGAGCCAGTTCTTGAAAATAGCCATGCGAAGCTCTACTGGGACCGATCTGTCATCACTATTGTCGCCAATAAGCCTTACATCGTGTTGGTAGATCGGTTGGAGCACCGGGCTTTTCTTGTTGATATCACTGTTCCATATGACGTTAACCTCGTGAAAGCTGAGAAGGAAAAAATATCAAAATACTTAGACTTGGCTCAGGAGGTAACCGACATGTGGGATGTTGACTCAACAACAACTGTCCCAAAAGTCGTTTCAGTAAACGGTCTTATAGCGAAGAGTATCGACCCACATCTTAAGAGACTCGCTTTGCAACCCTGGGTTAAGAGCCGGATTCAAAAGGCAGCAATTTTGGGTACGGCATTGTGCGAAGATTCCTCAGTCTGTCTCCCTGACCACTGACGGTTTAGTTATAAGACAACCGTCTTTAGGATACTATTTTTTATTTTTATATTTTTAATACTTTTTTTATTTTAAATGTATAAACTTAGAAAATGAAAAGTAATGTTTATAAATGATAATAATATTTAATAAAATTATTAGGATAGGATAAGCAGCCGAAAATTTTTCAGTAACTTTACTATTGTATTTGGCAATTGGTAACAATATATTATTACGAATATTGGTGAGTACACTCAACTAATCAGAACCACTTCTAAAATAGACATTACTGGTGCATCGCTATATTACAGTCAGGATTATAGTACTCCTGTGCAAGTCTACCAATTGCTATACCCTTCAGTAGATAATGAGATGGTATCAATTCGGATGATAACGGTACAGCACACTCACATCTTGTCCAGACAGTCTTGTCAGTTCCAGTGCAGTCAGCACTGGAACTGACTAAACACGAGTACAGTTGTATTTGGAAAGTGGCAACAAATTACCGCTTGTATTGATGTGTAACTGATGTACTTAGCCTTATGTTAATCCTAAACACAAAACACAAATTGAATCTTTTTTTATATATATTGGAAGGCTAACAAGCAGATGGATTTCCTGATGGTAAGAAATTTACGCCGCCTATAGACACCAAAGGTGGTAATAGTGCGTTGCCAACCTGAGGGCGGGATGTTAGGCCTCGAGCAAAAGTAAGTTTACCGGCTACCTTACCCTCCAAACCGGAACACGTCATGACGTTATGGCGGCAGGAATAGATAGGTAAGGCGGTGGTACCAATCCGGGTGAGTCGCTGCGAACTCTACCACCTAGTCAGATGTCACCGTGTTAGTGACGGTAAGCCTATGCTCGCCTTTTACGATCTGCCTGGCACAGGAAGGCAGATGGTCTATTCTGCAAAGAAGCCCGGACCAACGCGGAGAAAATCTAAAAGTAAATTATATGCTTGTCTCAAGGGTGTTTATCAAAGATACCAATACATAGAAATACTTAAGTAGATACCAGAAAATAATTAAACACCCAGACCCATAAACGCAGACATATACATGTTCATCTCACAAATGCCTATCCCGTTGGGAATCGAAATCGAGCCTCTCGATGGAGTTAGGCGTGTATAGCGATAGCCTCTCGACAAACTAGGCGGTCAAATCCTTAGAGCATATTTCACAGATCATATTAAAAACCGAGTTAAATATTATAACTAAGTTCAGTGTAACCAAATTCAATTATTGGTTGCAACTTGCAATCCTGTCCACAAGCTCTATTAAAATTGACCAAATTCTTATCCCAATCGTGTATTGAACTGTTAGTTTCCATATAGACAGATCAAATTCAAAAAAATCAATTAAATATTTTTTTAAAACTATATGTTTTTAATTAACATTTTGTTCGAACCCTAACCCCTTCTTGACATGTGACGATTTCCAAATCATTCAAGTTTGCAAAATTCACTTAAACTTGTTTTAAAACTATTTCTTTATAAACTTGTGGTGTAACGCTCGCTGACCGCATTCGTAGCAGTGAGATCCGAGAAAGAGTGGGATTGCAAGAAAGTGCTGGTGATAAAATGCAAAAAGACATGCTCCGCCGGTTCGGTCATGTGGAAAGAATGACAGATGAAAGATTGACAAAGCAGATATACAATGCGAATGTGGATGGATGTAGGTACCCGAGGAGACCAAGGCTGACATTTCACGATCAGATCAATCGGATATTATCCGAGGGTGGTGTCAAGAGTCTCCGAAACCGGCGTGTTTGTATGAAAAGGGTTATGAATGTGAAGGAAGCAAGACGGGTTTGTCAGGATCGTGAGGTCTGGCACTAGATACTCTCTGCCTACCCCGTAAGGGACTTGGCGTGAAGATATGTATCTGTGTGTGTTCTTTATAAACAACACTTTGTAGAATCATCAACTCTTCTTAACGTGTCACGTAATTTAACGATGGCCCCTGTCACATTCATGAGCAGTCTAATCTGTATATTATGTTCATGCTAGATGTATTGCTGTGGAAAAATTCGACGTTCACAAGCATTTGGCAAGTGATAACAATGTGTTGCGTGTATTGGACATTGATACACGCTTCGGACAAATTAACACCGTTTCTAAATATACATGTAAACGGATATGATTGCGGTCACACATTTTTGAACCGGTTTCATAAAATACTATTCGAATTTCAAGTCAATGATATTTAAACAACCTAATTGGCGTTTGATATACAAATACATCCTTGTTTTTAACCGAATCTTAAAAAGAGAAGGTTCTCAATTCAAATGTATGTTTTTTTCACGCGGTTACTTTTTTATGATATTGGAAGACAAAAAAGCAGACGGATTTCCTGATGGTAAGAAATTCAAGCCGTTTAGCCACACCAAAGCTGGTAATAATGCGTTAAAACCTGAGGACGGGATGTCAGGCCTCGAGCAAAATTAAAATTAAGTATACCGGCTACCTTATCCTCCCAACCGGAACCCGTCCACGGCCAGCACTAATGTTATGGCGACAAGAATAGGTAAGGCGGTGGTACCAACCCGAGCGAGTCGCTGCTATACTCTACCACTTAGTCAGATGTCATGTTAGTGACGGTAAGCCACTTAACACCGCCTGACCTAACTTACTAACCTACCTAGCTTCCTTCACATTTACTACTCTTCACGCCAAGTCCCTTACGGGGTAGGCAGAGAGTATCGAGTGCCAGACCTCACGATCCTGACAAACCTGTCTTGCTTCCTTCACATTCATAACCCTTTTCATACAAACACGCCGGTTTCGGAGACTCTTGACACCACCCTCGGATAATATCCGATTGATCTGATCTTTATTATTACTACATACATACTTTATTATTACACTTACTACTCTTTATACAAAAACGTCGGTTTCGGAGACCCTCGACACCACCCTCGGTTTTTTCCGATCAATTTGATATTAATCAGTTTTACTACTGTTATTTACTGTGCTTAAGGTATGTATTTGTTATTTATTCAATCCTGCTCACAATACAGTTAATCCGGCCACATTAATACATTCCAGAAGTGGATGTTTTTATGTTATCGGATATTTAATTAATAAAAACTTGACTATTGGCTTTCGATTCAATGCTTAATTAAGATAACATCTTAATTACTGTGTTCCGATTCTTGATAGACAAATTATAATAAATATTTTTTGTGGTTTTGGTTATTGTCAGAAGGATCACATCAAGAGAAAAACATTATGTTTATAGGCCTCAGATGGCTCTACCATTTGAAGAGATGTATGCTTATTTGCAGTCCTATTACTTAAACGTTAATACTTCTGCTTCTATGCATTCCAAATAAAAATCATCCCATAGCAACATCATTTTCGGCTACTTTCTTATCCTCGATTGGTCACATAATTTAAATATTCGAAGATAGTCACCAGCAACCTGTTGATAGGTTTATTATGTACGGAATTTTGATTTCATCGTTTTGTTTTTAATTTATGACACTTGAAAGTTTTAAGATTATTTTTAAATAGTCATTTCTTTTAATAAATCTAGTCATTCAGTCGAAATTTATCGTGAAATCCTTGTCTGACTTTGAGTGTTGCTTTGCTTGACTACATAGTATAAAACAAAGTCGTCTGCTATCTGCCTTTATGTGTGCTTAGGTCATCGAAAGTAACGGATTTTGATGCGGTTTTTAGAGACAGATAGAGTAGTTCAAGAAGACGGTTTATATGTATGATAATAACATATAAATCTGTCCACCCTTGCGAAGCTGAGACGAGGTGCCGGTATCAGATAAAAGAAAACATCGCAATATCATTGATTAATGATTACTAGTGGTCGCCCCTTGGTCGAAATTCGAGCATAATAAATTTTAATATCTTGTTGATAAGAACGCCATCTTCATTTCTCAAGACCAACTACTTTGTTTCCAAACTTTTTAGTGCGCCATTTGTGATCTTTTATCGTTATCATCAATATATTTGTTTGTGTGTGTCAAATGCATGATAGTGTGGGTAATGTTTTATTTATTGATTAAATGTACTTTATAAGCATTATTATTGAAAAATATTACATTCGCAACGAGGACCTACATCGCGACCTCGATTTACCCACTATAGCGCAGCATTTCAAAAAACTATCGGAACGTCACTTTGAAAAAACGGCTGCCCATCCGAATCCGGTCGCGAACGCTCCCTCCAATCATAGAAGACTTCGCCACGTGTTATCGGATCCTCCGGACCCAATAACCGCGGCAAACGCTATTCTCCCAACTCCAAACCGGAACACGACAAACTCACATCACAATAACATTACACTACACCGTCGCCACCGGTCACAGCGACGAAGACCACTCTTGCGCCCGGCGCCTAACGCCGAGCGACGAGCCGCCAATATTCCTCCATCAAGTCCACCCAGTAACCAGAACGCAGCACCAAGTCGAGGTACGGTCTCCCGGGAGACAGCCCTTGGTGCTGGCGTTGTAGGTAACAGCCCAATCCATCTAAATAATGATGTCTCGGGCTGAGCACTCTGCTCGGTCCACAAAGTTGGGTAAAGTTGCAAAAAATCGCAAGATTAGCAACAAGTTAGTCTTTAAAAAAAAAAAAAGGAAAATATTAGCGTTCTGTACTTCTCCTACACATAAATTGTAAGTGTGCCAAATTTTATGCTCCTTGCGTCCGCGCAATTTTCATAAAAAGGGGTCCAAAGTTTTGGCATCACGTATTAATATATAGATTTTAACCCCCAACAAAAAATGAGGAATATTATAAGTTTGATTGAGTTGACGTATGTCTGTGTCATCATAAATTTTGAACGGACGTAGGTACCTATTTTAACGCGGATTTTTTTTGTTTTAAAGGTGATGAGACCGTGATGGTTCTTAGCTACATAGCATGTAGGTATTGTCGAGGGTTCTTGAAAATGTTTAGTTTTAGGGTTGTCTCTATATATTTTACACTGCCTACCAACTCTCTGGTCTAGTTATCCAGTATTTGCGAAACATCATGAGGGCCACAATTAGCCGAAGGCCTGACCAACCGGCCACTTATCCAATTCCGAGCACGTTTGTTTTATTAGAAAACTGAAAAACACATTTTGATTTACCCGACTGACTGACCAGCATACCACTAGATCAGAGGTTCCCAAACTTATTTCATGTAACGCCCACTTTGAAAATCAGTTGTTTTGTAGCGCCCCCCCCCTCGTTTTTTTCTTGTCAATAACCTCAATAACATATTTGTTGCGCCTAGTTTAAAAAAAAAAACATTTTTTTCAAAATTTATACCGCCCCCCTCTAGGCTTCCAGCGCCCACAAGGGGGCGTTATCGCCCACTTTGGGAAAGGCTGCACTAGATCAATAAAAAAATAAAAATTAAAAAAGAACTTAATTTCCCTTTAAAAAGTAAAAAGTATATTTGCAGACATTCGCTTAATCTCCCCACTTTCACCCTCCCACAACTTTTAAACGGCTCAACCGATTTTCAAAAAAAAGTCAAAGAACACTCGCACATATGTTACCTATAATACAAAAAAAAAACTAAATTGAAATGTACTGTATCCGTTCGGGAGTTATGATGCCACAGACAGACACGTCAAACTTATAACACCCCTCTTTTTGAGTGGAGGGGTTAAAAAGGCGATTATTATTTATAAATGGCGCAGTCATATAACATGCAATTTTACGAATGATTTGTAGGTAGCGAATGTTAAACATATAAAGCAAATGGATCAGTGTAACGATTTTTTTTATTACGTCTTATGGCCGCAGTTTTCACTATTAAAAAACGTATCACAGAGGTTCTGTAACAAAGAATCTTCCATCATTCGAGCGAAACCTGCTGGTGGTTGAGAAGTATATTTGATTACTTAGAAGTACGTAATAATTCTAAATATAGTATTATTTACTTATATTTAACCCGCGAGTGTCTGTTATTTATAATTTATGTACATAATGTGTTATACCTATTTAGTATGATTATAGGGTTCACAACGATATTATTTTTCAGTATGTATATATATACCTTCGTTACTGTTTTTAATGGCGAAAACTCTGTAAGAGCACCGTACAACAATGACGCTTGACTTAAAAATATGTACAAGAACAATCATACTCTCAAACAAAAAAATAAAAAAACACTTAAATTTTTATTCGACTCGAGAAAGAAGGTTTAAATTTTTTGTATGTTTGTTACGCGAATACCAGGCACATAACGAACTGATTTTGATGATCCTTTTCTGAAAAGGCCGAGGCATTGTTCCGAGGTGGTCCCAAAATAATTTAACAGTAAAGCACACTAGTGGTTATGAAATGATTGGAGTTACATTTTTTGCAGTTCTACAGCGCTCAATGTTGTTTTCTAAAAAACCTTTTTTCGTTTCCGGAGACCTAAATATAATTTATTTAACCTATATAACTGTTTTTATGTATCAATATCTGACTTATACCCATAAATAAAGCCAACAATTCGTCCCAACTTATTTATTTTTTGTGAAAAAAGTTGGCAACCCTATTAGCATCACACCCTAATGTTAGTTGAATTTAGTCACTTATACAAATTAAAGCCTAATTTACAACAAGTTATTACTTGAAAATATACTCGTAGTTAAAGGCGATTAAAAACAAAAAGCTTTTATCTTCACTAAGCATCTATCTTCATGTCTAGGTTGGTAGTTCATAACAGTAAAAATGCAATCTCCTTACCGTTATTATAACCGCCTATTCTGCTACCATAGCGTCTGTGCTCGCAACTGTTATGTTGCGGGCCAGATCGCATGGTAGACGGTAAACTAACTTACTACGCAAAGAACAATGTCCCATTGCCATCTTTAGAGTTAATTGGTGAAGTTTGTGTCTTTCCATCAGATAATCCGGCTCTTATTTGCTAACCGATCTCTTAAAAAGCCTTATATAAAACTTTACAGTAATAAAAGATGTTACTGGCGTGTTGACGATCCGCGTTTGTAAAACTTCATACGTAAGTTTATTTAGGTTCAGAATAATGTGATTTCATAAGTCTAGCCAAACGACAAGTTAAAACACTTACGACCGCACTCAGAGACATTAATCATTATTAAAAAACTTTTTTTTCTTTCAGGCTGTTAGTAGCTGTTAATGTCAAGCGATACGAAGTTCGCCGGATCGCCAGTTGAACGTATAAAAATCACTTATTTGCTATAATTTTAATCAAATATTTGCAAACCAAAATGTGGTAAGATAGGTTGGTATATTTAAATATCTTTGTAACACCTACTTAACACACATATTCGAAGTTAATAATTTACACTTTATTTCGAAGCAGCCAACACATAGGTAGCAACAGGGATAAGAACATATTATATAATCCGAAAAAAACATGGACTCTTATGTTTTATAAAAGTCAATGTTGCACTCGCTTAATGTTGTAACTGTAATAGCCTCGTTGGCCGATCGGTTAGCGTATACGGCTAGAATCACCCCCCATCCGCAAGATTAGGGTTCGAATCCCGACGGCAGTCGTCACGCATTTGTATGATAAACATGTCAGATATTTAATGAAACATGAAATGGGTTTTTTATATATAGATATCGCCTCTGTGGTCTAGCGGTCCGGGTGTTGGACTTGACTGCATGAGGTCCCAGGTTCGAATCCCGGGTCGGCCAACAAAAAGAAAATTGGATTTTTCCAATTTTCTAATAAAAAAAATGTTGGTCGGGATCGGAAATGTGCCCGGATGGCGATAGGATTGCCACCTATCACATTGTGGGGCTTAGTGTCTTCGGCTAGTCGTGGGTGCCTTGGTTGTACCTCTGCCTACCTCTTCGGGAATATGGGCGTGAAGATACCGTGATTCGTGACAGCCCTTCTTTACCTACTTTTAAGAAAAGATTGAAGGAACATTACTTATCGTTGACACAATAACATACTCATATATTATCCTACTAAGATATTTTAATAATTATAATTGTACATGTTTTTTTTACACACTTTATTAGTATATTTTTATTTATTCGTTCTAAGTATAGCTATAGTTAATTGTTTTGTACACGATGCCTTCCATTTTATTTTCACAGCTCGCCTTTTGTGCATTTTTAACTTCTCGTGTATTTTAGTTTTTGTGTGCAATAAAGTGTTAAGTATATATATATATATATACTAGCTGACCCCGCAGACGTTGTTCTGCTATATTTTTAATGTGATTTATTTAAAAAATTGGGGTGAGTCACCCTTATCACTTAGGGGTATGAAAAATAGATGTTAGCCGATTCTCAGACCTACCCAATATGCTTACCAAATTTCAGAGGAATCGGTCAAGCCGTTTCGGAGGAGTATGCAGACATATATATATATATATATATATATTAGTATGTACATTCAAATGGAGTCGCCTCTCAAGTTTTGTTAGCTTTCAAAAGGTAGTAAGAAATATTAGGTACATACCTATAAAAGTTTCTATACACCAATCATTTGTTTTTACTCAACTTGCAATTACACCACTATTTCTTTACAGCCATACTGTTGTTAAGTAAAACAAAAGAAACATTTCGTGGGTGGTTGATTCTATTATGAATTATTAGCTTATTTGACTAATGGGATTATAGGTATTCCTACACATTATGATCATGACGTAAGTGTAATGTGGTAAATAAACTGATATTGATCCCGGGCTTCTTTGACAGAATCCAAATTTGAATATTACAATTGCGAAAGTCTGTCTGTCTTTTACGGCTAAACCGCTGAACTGATTTTGATGTGCATATAGCTACAGATCCGAGTTTAAACGAAAACTATTTCTTTTAAAATTACTTTCTTTGGACTGTTTGTATGGAAATCGTAACTATTCTATGCTGACGAAGTCGCGAACAAAGAGCTAGTCTACAATAATTAAGTTATGCTTTCCTATCAAGCAGATCAGAAGATACGTCAGGTACATTTAGAACTTTGTTACAGACTATTCGAACGCAGCAAATTCCGACAAGTTTAAGGTTGTACCACATAGGTACATGAGGAATTTTTCGTACGGAATTTGTATGAATTTGCTACGAGCCAAAATTTAAAAAATCGAAATGCTACAGCTTTTTGAAATTTCAATGTATGTGAATTAAAATTCCAAATGTATGTGATGGGCCTAAAAGAAGCGTCGGTTTGTTTGTCACTAATTCTCTCATCACGACTGATTGGCAGTTTGGTGATGACATCCGAAATAATATCCTTTCTTTTCGCCACTTTCATGTCCGGTTTGGAAAATAGCTGGTAAATATCATCAGCATTCAAAATTGACAGCCCACCATTACTATCTTTGGTTTTTGTCTAACTAAACGCTTATATATAAAAAAGAAAACATATCTCTTCCTTTGCCTTTAGATTCAATAAAAAAAATAAGGATAACCTACTCGAACCTACCCTACCTGTTTAGCGATTCGAAGTTCAAATGTTAATTATCCAGTTGCACTAGTTTGAACCGGTATTTAATTAAATTGCAAATTGTATATTATTAATTATATACGCATTCAACACTATGCTATAACATACGTATTTTATATGTTAACAGTACATATATCCAAACAGTTACATAACAGTTCCGGAGGTACAGATAATTCGAATATAATAACACCACTTCAGATAATTACACAAAAACATATAATCACATCAAATTATTAGACTTTGATGCGGATGAAGTCACTCTTATATGTACACAACATGACAAAAAGAACCATCTCCGTAGATCATGGCGTAGGAATGTGAAGACTCAATCGCACATTAATGACACTTGTAATCCTATTCTATCCTATCCTAATAATATTATAAAAGCGTAAGTTTGTACGTTTGTTTGTTACTCCTTCAAGCAAAAGCTGCTGGACCGATTTTCATGAAATTTGGCACACAGGTAGAGGGTAACTTGGATTAGTTTTTATCCCGAAAAAGTTTTCCTGTGGGACCACGCGGGCAACGCCGCGGGCAGCAGCTACCTAGTATGAAATAAGTATTTTTAAAAGTCAAACAATTTTTGTTTATCAAACTATTCCTACAGAAACAAACTTAATTTATTTTACTGTATTATCGCTTGAAGACAGACTAGATAATAAGAATCTCCTCATCATCATGGTTCCAAGACTTGTCGGTGTTTGGTAGCCTCCTTAAAAGCTAATTGTAACGACGCTGTTGCTCTTCTGTACCTACTCTTCTTTTGGACGAAGAGAAAACGAGGAGCAGGCGAGCGAGTCGTACGGCCATAGTAAGATGGTTGGAACGTCTGCTTAGAGGAGGATGGGATTCTGCCATCTTGCTCATGCAGTCATGGGGTCGAGGCAACAGTAAGGGTACCTATTGTCGCAGACTCCGCGGTGACACGTCCTGTGTCGCCGAGACCTACTTAAAACCTTATGCGACCCCTGTTGTTTCAGAGTCACGGAAACGCGAGATCGAGCGTCGCCAGAACAGTGACATACCTATTTCCTATCGAGGATCGAAAATTAAGGATGAGGTTCGGCAAAAATAATTAAGTATCACCATTTTGCAACAGGGGGTTTAAAATTGTACAAGTATCATCAATTATCTTCACGCCCAAATCCCCGAAGAAGTAGGCAGAGGCACAACCAGGGCACCCACGACTAGCCGAAGACACTAAGTCCCACAAAGTGATAGGTGGCAAGCCTATCGCCAATTGGGCACATATCCAATCCTGAGCAGCATTATTTTTTATATTAGAAAATTGGAAAAACCAAATTTTCTTTTTGTTGCCCGACCCGGGATTCGAACCCGGGACCTCATGCAGTTAAGTCCAACACCTGAACCGCTAGACCACAGAGGCGATTTTAAAGTTGTAAAATTGTAAAATACTTAATTAACGCGCCAGAGTTTATACCCTGCTAAGAAATTTAACACACCAGAATTTAAAGAAACATTAAGCGCCTAAAAGTACCATAGTAAACCATACTAATTATTTTAACAGTCTTCGAAAAGGAGGAGATAATAATTTTTCGTAATGTCTTTTTATGTTATGCGTCAGTAACGAATTGATTTCGATTATTATTTTATGGTTTTATCGAAAAGTAGGTTATGATTCTGCAGCGGTCCCATTTGAATTTAATAAAGACTTAATTGGCTGAGTAAAATAAAATTTGCTAACAGCTAAATATATTTAATTAAGCATTTTTTGTATACTTAAGGGTCCATGTATGCTAAAATACGTCAGCAATATAATGTTTTTTTAATACAAAGCAATCATGGATCTTGGTGATAAAAATACACAAGATTAACATTAATATGCTTTATAAGACTACTGTTTCCAAGACACGATTCATTTCACTTTGCTCGATAGAAAAAAATTAAAATGTTAACCCCTTTTTTGAAAGCAAAACCCAACTGTCTACTTCAATTATGAAAATATCGACGCCAGATTTAACATAAACATAGATAAGTATTATACCTAAAAGATAATCGTTTCAGTTTTTTTTTTCAAATTACTTTTATAGTGTCAAAAATAGTGATTTAGCGCTTAAGACATTTACTTTAGAGCGCAATATTTCATAGTAATCATGGAACGGGGCAGTGCGGTGATTGGCTCTTCTGGCTGACTAAGTATGGGGCCTTAAACGAAAATAGAGTCGGGTTTTTGCAGTTTTACTGCTACTAAATTATTGAAGACATTATTCAATTTACACACACAATTTTTTATGGTTTTATAATCGCATCATATCAATGTTTCGCAACCATATAATGTAATGGTTTAGGTAACACTATTCAATTTGGTAGATTAAGTTATCGCATTTTCAAACACGTTTTAATGTTCTAGGTATTCCACTCATTAGATTCGATTTTTTTATGAAAGTCAGCGAACAAGCACACGGTTCTTTTGTTAGTTGGAGACAACAACGGCTTATGGACACTGTAGATGTTACAGATTTTGAGAGCGTTGCTTTCCTGTGGTCGTTAGGCCTATTGTGCAAGTTTACCGGCTACCGTACCAGGAACCTGAAAATGACAATGGTGGTGGTGGTAGGTGGTATGGTGAGGCGGTGGTGGTAGCAAAACGTTAATACGTCACACGCTCTGATGATACTCGTATTATAAATCTAAAGAAACTGTTTTTTTTATGACATTGGAAGGCAAACAAGCAGACTGATTTTCTGATGGTAACAAATTCTTGCCGCCTAGAGACACCAATAGTGGTAATGGTGCGTTGCCAACCAGAGGCCGGGATGTTAGGTCTCGAGCAAAAGAAAGTTTACCGGCTACCTTACCCTCCGAACCGGAACACGTCATGACGTTATGGCGGCAGGAATAGGTAAGGCGGTGGTACCAATCCTGTATAACGATTAAATATAAACTGTATAACAATTAGTAAAAAAAACTGTTGAATGTTAAGCGATTTCAGAGACAAGTGCATTCGAAAAAACTGAAAAAAAAACGTGTGGCTGTGTCATGGACACGACCGTGAATTGTACGTGCATACGTTTACGTAACGGGTAACATGGTAGGGGAGCCCAAGAGGTGATTTGTGCAGTTACTTCGGCGCGTTATGTTACGAGTAACACCTTGTATTATTATTGGTCAAACACCTCGATCATGTATCATATTTATTTATAGAGTGGCGCGTGTGGGTAATTATTTTTTTTGGTTTGTAAAAATAATCAGGGAAAATTAAAGCACAGTGAATTTATTGCATGAATAAGTGCATATTAAAATATTCTGATGATCTGAGCGTGACGTACGAAAATTGAAAGGTTAAAATTTTTCCAAATACATGTCACATAATAATAACTATGTTTATTAGCTATTACGACGATTTGTCTAATTGACATATTTCCATCATCGGAAATACATTAGCCATGCACACATATTATGACAAGCTCGTCTATGATCTGTGATCTGTGAATGTAAGAATTGTTCTTTAATCTTCAAGACGCTTCCCGCACCGCTGAAAATATAAACACAACATGTCTTTTTTTCTCTCTGTCATCCGCCATCTAATCGACAAAGTCTAATAGGTCCCCATGACAAGGGAATGACTATTGATTTAGCATCCTAGGCTCCCCTACTATTTTTACTCAGTCACAGTCATCACTTCTTAAGTTTTTTGGTCCTAGCTATGCAGTAGACTAATTGAATTTGGGGCGGAGAAGATAGATATGTAAATTCAACAGCAAACTGTTTTACAAAATTTTGCTTGAATCTGTTTTTCACTTCCGCTACTAAAGCAATATTAAAAACTTTGGAGAGTTATTAAAGTATATCAGCAGATCTATAATTATACGTTAACAACAAAATGCTATAATAAAAACAATAAAACGCTAAAGGATGATGAATGACCCGTATAATCCAAACTCCTCATACT
>NJDC01058208.1:8999-22699 GCA_002245475.1 Calephelis virginiensis | reverse complement strand
AATACATGTCACATAGTAATAACTATGATTATTATGTCTAATTGACATATTTCCATCATCGGAAACACATTAGCCATGTACACATATTATGGCAAGCTCGTCTATGATCTGTGAATGTAAGAATTGTTCTTTAATCTTCAAGACGCTTCCCGCACCGCTGAAAATATAAACACAACAAAAATGTCTTTTTTTCTCTCTGTCATCCGCCATCTAATCAACAAAGTCTAATAGGTCCCCATGACAAGGGAATGACTATTGATTTAGCATCCTAGGCTCCCCTACTATTTTTCTTCAAAATAACATGCGTCACAGTCATCACTTCTTATCTTAATCCAAAGAATTAAGTTCTTTGGTCCTAGCTATGCAGTAGACTAATAGAATTTGGGGTGAAGATAGATATGTAGATTCAATTTAGCAATTTAAAAAAATAATTTAAAAAATAGACAGCAATTTGTTTTACAAAATTTTGCTTTAATCAGTTTTTCACTCCCGCTACTAAAGCAATATTAAAAACTTTGGAGAGTTATTAAGTATATCAGCAGATCTATAATTATAAGTTAGCAACAAAATGCTATAATAAAAATAATAAAACGCTAAAGGATGATGAATGACCCGTATAATCCAAACTCCTTATACTCAGGAGCGAGGCACAGTTTCTAAAAATAGCTAAATACGTTTTCAAGGTCCATTATCTCCTGCTTGATATTAATTGCCCTTTTAAAACCACAAACCTGTTGAGAAACGAATACCGAGTTTCTAATACGTATGCATTATGCAATACTACAGGGCTGAATGGAGGAGCCCAAGGGCACAGACAATATCTACTTGTTTATTTGTACACTAAAACTGTATAAAGGACTAGCATCAAGATTCTAGTACATATTATGCATTATGCAATGCTACAGGGTGGGATGGAGGGACTTAAGGGCAAAGACAATTTCTGCTTGTTTATTTATTTATGCAATTTATTTAAAAGAAGTGTTTTTAAATAAATTGCATCAAGAATGGAATTCCACCAAGCACCGACGATAAGAAGTATAGAATTTATTTATTTACACACCAAGATTGTACAAGGCACCATTCAAAAAATTTTATACGGGAAGGCAATTTCTACTTATTTAATTCTTGATACACCTAACATCTCATACCTAAAATGGACAAAGGATGACTTTGGTAGACTACCAGCCCACTAACAAGCTGAGAAATGTAATTTCTGTCTTCATAAATATTATATACCATTAGAAAAATCTATGTATACCGATTTAAATTGAGCATCCTCAGTAATTAGATCATCATTGACAGTCAAATTCTTTAAAACAAATTAATTTAAATAACTCGGGGCCCCATATCAACTGATTTGGGGCCCCGAGCAAACAATGCTGTTTCTATATGGGGACATTAATGTCAATGTGGCGTCATGAATGACACAAAAAACCAACGTTTGTCATTTTACCATAATTATGCTTTAGGATGCTTGCAAAAGCCCCTACATTCTTTAGTCCGCCTGACGCAGGCGAGGTCGACAATACTTATATACCACTAGACTGTTTTATTATTTGCTATAGAAACCCGCGTTTTCCATGTTTCAAAGTATAGCTCCGATTCCTCCATTACGGAATAAAAGTTTATCGATACTGATATACATAGAGAAAAATTAGACAGTGAAATAATTCTTGTTTTTGTAACAACGTCGAAAGATAACATAAAAAAAGCTTTATTATGCGCTTCGGCTTTACACTTCTTACTTTTATTTTTAAATTGCCTGACCTAATCTAAATTTAAGCGAAATGAATAATTATGTGTAATAAAAACTCTATATATTCTCTATAACTCTATATTTTATACTCTATTTAAAATACATTCGCATTTCCGAAGCTTCACGAATATAGCCGAAGCGCATAATTTAAATAGTACTAATGTACGTCATTCGTCCAAGTCATCTACATACACGAATATCAAAGTTGAGAATCCCTAGTCATATTTCCCTTGGTTATCCCGAAACCTAAGAACATCATCAATTTCTTTTTTTTTATTATGGCATAACACAGCCAACAAGCAGACATCTCTTCTAATGATAAGAGATAGCCGTGGGCCTATAAGCACAGTAGACTTCAAGGATGCGTTTCTGTCCTATGGCCAAAGTGTTAGGCCTAATGTGTATAGGATACCCTACCCTTTAACCAGAATATTACACTGTAAATATAGCCGCACGAATACGTAAGACGATGATTACCAAACCCGAGCAAGTTGCTGCACAGTCTCTACTGCCAGTGGTCTTCTTGACTCCTATAACATAATACACTCGCCTTCTACGACTCGTCCCAGGAAGGTAGGCAGGAAGGTAGACGGTCGATCCTATACAGGGGACACGGCGAACAAGGAACAGTACTATGATTTAAATTATGCGCTTCGGCATTACACTTTTTACTCTTTATACTTGATACTTTAATTTTTCAAATGGCTGACCTAATCTAAATTTAAGCGAAATGATTAATTATGTGTTAAAACAAAAGTATCTTCACGCCCATATCCCCGAAGAGGTAGGCAGAGGCACAACCAGGACACCCACGACTAGCCGAAGACACTAAGTTCCACAATGTGATAGGTGGCAAGCCTATCGCCAATCGGCCACATTTCCAATCCCGACAAACATTTTTTTGTATTAGAAAATTGGAAAAATCCTATTTTCTTTATGTCGGCCGATCCGAGATTCGAACCCGGGACCTCGTGCAGTCAAGTCCAACACCCGGACCGCTAGACCACAGAGGCGATAAACAACTCTATATAGATATATTTAAAATACATTCGGATTTCCGAAGCTTGACGAATATAGCCGAAGCGCATAATTATAATATTATATTATAATAACACTACTGTTAGTTGATAGTATGAGGTTATTATAAAAAGTATATTAAAGACAAATATTGAAAAAAGGAATGACGGGTTGCACAATGAAAACTTGAATATTAACGTTGTGCATTTTTGATATTTTAGAATGGTTAAGGAATAATTTTGCACGAATAGCTTTAATAATCAATATGAAAGTACTATCATTTATGTATGAAAGTGTGTATGTATGTTACATACAAATACAGATTGTCATTCCGCGATTTACTATTATATTAATTAGAGCAAAACCATGATTATTTCTAAAAAAAATATCATCAAAATGAATTGAGACACAAATTCAAAACAATTTTTTATTATCTTGTCATTCAACTTTCAACTAAAAAAAGAATATTATTTTTAAAACTTCTTAAACAGATTTAAACACGGAATTTCGATTTTCGACTTATCTTCAAAACTTAATTATTTTATCGCATGCTTAAAATAACGAAACGAGTTAAGTCGTTTTACAATCATTTGAATAAAGAACGACTTTAAACCGTTAATCAGAATGTTTTTGAGCTTCAGAACTATTTTGCAAACCGGTTTTAAATTAACCACGATTAAACGAATTAAGATATAAATATATATTAGATTTTATTATTAATGAGATATAAATTAGAATTTATGGACATATTACACACATACACACGCACGTTTGAACGCATGCACGCACGGACGCCCCCCCCCCCACACCCACATACACACAGTACTTAATTTGTAGGTGTACTTTTAGGCTAAACATTTATATCTAATAAACTAAAACGGTGTGACAATTGTGATCTGTCACTGGAGGTATATTTTACCAAAGACAATATATATATAATTTATTTATATTTATTAATCTCTGATTTTACCCATGTCAGCAGGCACCAGACTCATAAATATACTAAAATTAAATTTAAAAAAGATCAATTACGTGAAAGTGAAAAAATAAATAAATATTATATACATATATTAATAACAAAGACCGTATCGCCAACCAGGCAAATATACAATTCCTAGCAATGTTGTTTTATATTAAAAAAAATAAAAAACACATTTTCCTTTTGTTGTCCGGCCTAGGGAGCGGACCTTACTTAGTCAAGTCCAACACTATAAAGCAGAGGTTCCCAAACTTATTTCATGGAGCGCCCACTTTGAAAATCAGTTGTTTTGTAGCGCCCCCACCTCGTTTTTTTCTTGTCAATAACCTCAATAACATATTTGTTGCGCCTAGTTGAAAAAAAAAAACATTTTTTTTCAAGATTTATACCGCCCCCCTCTAGGCTTCCAGCGCCCACAAGGGGGCATTATCGCCCACTTTGGGAAAGGCTGCTATAAAGCTTTAACAGAGGCGATCAATACTTGTGATGTTAGTTTATTCGCCAGATACCATAGTGTACACTTGCCATAACTAGTGGTCAAATCTTCCCCTTATTATCATCACAATCATCAGCGCCATGGAGTAAGATTTGACTATTCATCGGATTTCATTATTATAGCCTTATTTAACGTTAACAGATATCCCGCTTTCTTGTTATCCCGGTGTCCCCAACTACAATCACGAGAAGGAAATATGTCCCGTTTTTTCAGCATGTTGACGCTTGCCTTTCAGTAGTAACAAGCACTTTGCAGTGCCAGTGGTACACTCGTGATGCTATTATATGCGGCTATCTGTATGTAGATTCTTCGGAATTTATTAAATAACTATTACAATTACTATTGCATTTTAAATGTAACCAACTACATAAAAACCTTATTATGACATTTTCCCCGTGTTGGTCCGGGCTCCCTTGTAGAATAGACCATCTGCCTTCCTTGCCAGGCAGCTCGTAAAAGGCGAGCATAGGCTTACCATCACTAACACCGTGATATCAGACTAGGTGGTAGAGTTTGGCAGCGACTCGCCCGGATTGGTACCACCGCCTTACCTATTTCTGCCGCCATAACGTCATGACGTGTCCCGGTTCGGAGGGTAATTCGGGTTCGGAGGCGTGAATTTCTTACCATCAGGAAATCCGTCTGCTTGTTTGCCTTCCTATAACATAAAAAAAAATGTACGAACGTCGTTATTTGACGGAAAAAACTGATCACCCGATTAGATACGAAAAAACTATGGTCACGTTTACCATAATAATCCGCATTAGACTGGGTCTCCTTTGTAGAAAAAACCATCTGCCTTCCTGCCAGCAGCTTGTAAGAGGCCGAACAACGGTTAAATGGGTAACAAGACTACTGGTAATAGAGAGTGTTGTGCAGCAACTTGCCCGGGTAGGGATCGACCGTCTTACCTATTCCTGCTATAATGACAGTGTCATAACACGTCTAAAACGGTATACTTGCACTATTAGCCAAATATCTGAACCACAAGACAGCGGCGTAATTACATCAATGATGTCTATAGGCCACGGTTATGTTTTACCGTCAGGGGAGCTGTATGTTTGTTTGGTATCTTATCACATAAAAAAATAAGTTAAATGTATGGAACACTACACTATAGTCGCCTCTGTAGTCTAGCGGTCCAGGTGTTGGACTTGGCTTCATGAGGCCCTGGGTTCGATTCCCAGGTTGGGCAACAAAAAGAAAATGTGGTTTTTTAAATTTTCTAATTAAAACATGTTGCTCGGCATTGGATGTGTGCCCGTTTGGCGATAGACTTGCCAGCTATCACATGGTGGGATTTAGTGTCTTCGGCTAGACGTGGGTACCCTGGTTATGGCTCTGCCTTAATTCTTCGGGGATATGGGTGTGAAGTTACTTTTTTTACTATAGTGTAGTGTACACTCACCATTATCAGAGGTCGGTCAATGGAGCTCCTCGTATACAACGAAGCCGTCGACAATGACGGTCTTGTTATACTGGCTGACATAGCGGGTGCCAACATTTTCACTACACTTTTATCACTACACTTCACTTATAGTTTATTTTATTTATGCCCGGGTCTTTTAATCAACGAACCGTAATACTTGAGCATAACCATTCGTAGTTTGTCTTAAGTAACGAAGCGTTCCACAAAATGATCAGCTTCAGAGTTAAAGTCTCAGCGAAGAGTGATCATAGATTTTATTTTACGTATAAAAAACTACCGTCCCTAAGCAAAAGACTTTTTTCTTGAACATATAAACCCGGTATCAATCACTTTTTGCATACATACAAAGCAAGTTTTCTTTCATACATTTTGACCAGCTTCATGCACATATGTTATATGGGTAGGTATTAGGTAATCAGAGTTAACGACCAGCGAAGAGCTAACGTAATTAGATATTTAACTATTGGTACAAAAAACTACTGTCCGTAAGCAAAACGACTCGTTTCTTTAACATACATATAAACCGGGCATTAATCACTATTTGCAGATGTCACGGGAAGTTTTCTTTCATACTTCTTAGCTAGCTACGTGCACAGTCTAAGATATTTAATAACTAATACTTTTTTTAAGATATATAGCTCAGTGTAACGGCTCTAAACCTGCCTCATTGAAACCTTAAGTGGAGTCTAAGGTGTAGACATACCCAGAGCTAAAAGCCTTCCATTCTTGCTTTATATACTTCTAAATGATACTGTTTCGGAAAAAATATTACTGGCGGAGAATTCTAGTCCTTAGTACAAACAACAAAATATCTGGCACCCACCTCGTCTAACCAACTTGACCAAATGCGTATGTTTGGGGTTAGGTACATCTTACTGTCTCGTATTTTCTTAGTACGTAAGAATAACCAAAAACAATCATTAAGATGATTGATCTACTTAATTACTACTGCAAAATTTTAACCCTAACTATCAGTTTTCATACTTCAACTTCAAACTTTCAGTAATTCAGTCACGCTTTTTTAACTATTATTATTCCTCACCTGTTTACTAGCAGATCTCGTGAATTTTTAATATCAATAAATTTCTTTGGAAAAACGACAGTAAAGTAAGCAAACTATATACTTTTTATAGCGGTGGTATTCACCAAAATTAATGCCTACATAGAATCCGTATATAGATCTCGAAATCAAATTAACAACTACACAGACCCAAAAATAACACATCTATATCCACCGAAGAAATATTTGTCATAGTTGGAATTATCGTACCCAAGCATTGCGGTTGGTCAACTCACACATAGAGGCGATCAATACATATTTAGTAAAAATTATGTAATAACATTAAAGATTTTTAGATGTAGATGATTGTAAACATTAAAAAATCTAAGTAATTTTATATTATCTTATAAATATTGTAACAGCACTTTTAAACATATCCAAATAACATTGTAAGAGATACCCTGTGTTAGCATATCATCTAGGACCACACTTCAGACCATGGATACAACAGTATTCTTGTATACACGTGATATAGAAATAGAAAACAAGATACATACATACATACATATCTTCACGCCAGGTCCCTTACGGGGTAGGCAGAGAGTATACCTCACGATGCCATACCTCACGATCCTGACAAACCTGTCTTGCTTCCTTCACATTCATTTCCCTTTTCATAGAAAAAAAAGATACAAGAAGAAATATATGAACATCAATCACTACATAATATAAAACAAAGTCGCGTTCTCTGTCCCTATTTATGTTTAAATCTTTCAAACTACGCAACGGATTTTGATGCGGTTTTTATTAATAGATAGAGAGTTTAAAGAGGAAGGTTTATATGTATATTTTATACCCGTGCGAAGTCGAGGCGGGCCGCTAGTTAATAATGATAGCAAAGAAAGGTTTGTTTAGTGACATACTGGCTGTAAACATTGGCTTGCATCCTTCTGTACCGTAGATTCAAACCAAATTTAATAATAATCGGAAGATGGAAAAAGAGTTACCTCCAAGGTTATCTTTAGTGGAAGGCATGTTTACAACCGTCTAGAATGTATTTTTTTTATGTTATAGGAAGGCAAACAAGCAGACGGATTTAATGATGGTAAGAAATTCACACCGCCTAGAGACACCAAAGGAATGGTGCGTTGCCAACCTGAGGTCGGGATGTTAGGCCTCGAGCAAAAGTAAGTTTACCGGCTACTTTACCCTCCGAACCGGAACACGTCATGGCGTTATGGCGGCAGGAATAGGTAAGGCGGTGGTACCAATCCGGGCGAGTCGCTGCGAAACTCTACCATCTAGTCAGATGTCACGGTGTTAGTGACGGTAAGCCTATACTCGTCTTTTACGAGCTGCCTGGCAAGGAAGGTAGATGGTCTATTCTGCAAAGGAGCCCGGACCAACACGGTCTTTTATAATTTATGAAAATTGAATACACGGAACAACATACATACATACATATCTTCACGCCAAGTCCCTTACACGGAAAAAGACGTGTGAAAATTAGAATATTTGTTCTGAACATTAGTGTTTATTTATTCAGATTTAATGACTTACGTTGACATTTTACTAATATTAATGTATCTTGTCACTTATAACTATGACTCACCTAGTTGCTTTCACTTTTTTTTTAAATTATGTCACAACATGACTAGTGAATCTATAAGCTAGTCACCAATACATATAGTATCACTTTGCATTTTTAAATGGTCATTCTGAAAGCACTTTATAACTTTACACTTGGACGTTCGTTCTCCATTCGTATAACGGAGAACGAACGTCTAAGTGGCAAATCATTGGTACAGGCTCAAATCCGGTCTGGGGCGAAATTTTTCTTTCTTTAAAATTTAGAAAAATCATTGATGTCTCAACAAAGTTATCAAAAAACGATTTTACAAAAATTCAAGTCAGTGTGTTACGTTTTCGAGAAGGAAGGATACACGGCGTCTCCTGTGATGGACTGGGTCCCAAGTGTAGAATAGACCATCTATTTTCCTATCTGGCAGCTCGTGAGAAGCGAGAATAAGTTAAATAGGTTATTCCCATCAAGATCACTGATAGTAGAGCTCTGGTAGTGATCTATCGCCTTCGTGTTCCTGTTGTTATAATAAAAATATCATGTTCCGGTTCGGAAATTATGGTAACTTCGAAACTTTAGAAGTAGACTTAACATCCCTGCTGAGAGACAGTGAACCAAGTATGATTATGCCTATGGTGTATGTAGGACAGCCGTGTATTTGTTCGGTGTTTTTCACATACAAAAACCTTTAGAGAAGAAAGAGAACACGGCATTTTCCATGACGTTTAACGAAAGCGAGTAATACGTATTTTTAAATAAACGCTTGTACCATTTTTACTTTTAATTTAGTATTTCTTCATTCAAATATATTCGAATATTTAAAACTTTTACCAATCGGTAAGATGGAAAATATCAAGTAAAGAGAGAGTGCAACTTATGTTCATACCATGTGAAAGAACGGGATAGAGCAAATTTAGCGTTTCCCGCGAAATCGATTTTGAATTACGTAAGACCTTTCGACTCCACTATATGTTAAGTACTGAACTAGGCAAGAAGCGTAATTTTATAGAAACATAAAATAATTCATTATCAACTAAACAACTAATTAAATGTTCGTCAGTACTAAAACCAACAAATTGAAATAACAAAAACAAGTATTACATTTTTACTGTCCCCACTATCAGACGAAACGGAGAAATTAAATTAAGTACTAAAACTTTATTATAAAAGCATTTGGCGGACGTGATAACAATGGATCACTCCCTAATTATCATCCAACTCCAATAATCCTTAATCATAATATATATATAAAAATTTCAATAACCACAGAAAAATTGACTTTTAATGTAGCTAAAAACCACCTCGATACGTCAAATCTCATTAAAATCGGTTCTGTGTTAAAAAGTTATGATGCCATAGACAGATACATGGACAAAGACACACACACGAAACACTCACACACGCAAGTACGTACGCACTCATATCCCTACAGACAGATGCGAATACACGCATGCATGCATGCAGGTTTTACGCACACATGTACAGAGCACAGAGACTCCGACGGACACATTAAACTCATAACGTTTCTCTTTTTCCGTCGTGGTTAAAAAAAAGGAGTATCTCACTTCGTCTTCGAAAGACCGAATTATGGCCGAGGTGATCTCTCACACAAATCGATGAAAATCTTATTACTTAGATGATGTGGAACAATATAATAACTCTTTAATGAATACTAAACACAATGAAATTACAAATACATCATCAAATGAAACTTAAACTATAAAATACACAAAGGCGGCCTTATTGCCAAGTCAACGACCTCCTCCACTTTATGGTATAACCATCTGTATGTGTAACAACTGTATGGTATAACCGTAAAGTGGAGGAGGTCGTTGACTTGGCAATAAGGCCGCCTTTGTGTATTTTATAGTATAGAACAAGATTCAATGACATACTATGCCATGATGATCTTAAGACATTAAAAATGCATCTCAAACTTGAGGAAATAAAACTATCTTCACGACCATATCCTAGAAGAGGTAGGCAGAGGCACCCACTAAGTCCGACAATGTGATAGATGGCAAGCCTATCGCCAACCGGGCACATAACCAATCACGAGCAACGAAAAGAACACGAAAAGAAAGAAAAGAATGTGAAGAAGTCAAGTCCGACGCCGGACCGTTAGATCACAGAGACAGTACATTATCACAGAGAATAACCATAGCGTATTTTTGAATTATAGCCTTTTTCGAAACTCCGTCGAAAATAAGAAAAAAAATAGATAATAGGTAAGCTAAAAATGGACCCTTCCCTTCTTTCCTTTAACCGTAGTCCTTTTATAAACTCATATATCTTTTCAGACTACACGAAACACACTTTTGTTTTTCTTCAAACTATAACCGCATCATTCACTGCGCTAAAAAAAACTTTGCTGACATCAGAGGTGTAAAAATTTGCTAAAATTAAACCACGAGTTAAATCACCGACGTCCTGCGTTTGTTTGCTTTGATTTTGAGAATTTACACTCGGATTTACCCAGTGGCAATGTTTCTTTGTGTAATACATTTGAACATACAATATACTGAAACCTTGGAGCAGTCTAGTCTATGTTAATAAGACATGTATAAGTTTCAAAGATGTATGGTCATCGGAAATGTAATTTTTTATGATAATGGAAGGCAAACAAGCAGACGGATTTCCTGATGGTAAGAAATTCATGCCGCCTAGAGACACCAAAGGTGATAATGGTGCTGTAAAAATAATAATGGTGCTGGTGATGATACTGTAAAAAGTGAAACCGGTTGGCTAGAAAGTGTTAAATAAAGTATACAGTACATTACAGATAAGTACAAGTGTTATCTCCAAAAAACGTGTGATAATGGTGCGTTACCAACCTGAAGCCGGGATGTTAGGCCTCGAGAAAAGCGAGCGTACTGGCTGCCTTATCCTCCGAACTGGGACACGTTACCGGCCAGCCCTAACCTTATGGCGATAGGAATAGGTAAGGCGGCAGGAATAGGCCAGGCAAGTTGCTGCGCAACACTGTGTCGCCAATAGGCATATTGTACATTTCAACCAATCAGAACGCACCTTTATAATTTGAGAATGAGCACAAAGCTTTCTGGTTGGTTGAAATGAACTTTATGTTCATTACGTGGACCAATAGTAATGCAGAACAATTTTTTGGTAGTCGTTTGTTTAAAAAACAGAGAATAATTAAACCCTTGCTCGCTTCTTACGAGCTGCCCGGCAGGAAGGAAGATGGTCTATTCTATTCAGCCGACCAGGACCAACACGGGTATTATTATAAATGCTCCAATTTCACATCAAAACGGTTGAACCAATTTTAATTAATTCTAAAAGTAAAGTAAAGTATCTTCACGCCTATATCCCCGAAAAGGTAGGCAGAGGTACAACCAAAGCACCCACGACTAGCCGAAAACACTAAGTCCCACAATGTGATAGGTGGCAAGCCTATCGCCAACCGGGCACATTTCCAATCCCGACCAACATTTTTTATTAGAAAATTCGAAAAATCCAATTTTCATTTTCTTGGCCGACCCGGGATCCGAACCCGAGACCTCATGCAGTCAAGTCCAACACCCGGACCGCTAGACCACAGAGGCGACTTTAATTAATTCTAACACAGAAATATATCTTGAGAAGGTTACAGAGCACTTTTTATCCCGTCACCTAAGGTTCCCAATGGGAAGCCACTTTAAAACGCAGGTGAATCCACCCGCAGCGGCTAGTAAAACACAATTTACAGCTCTAACAATTAGTATATTAGACAACCTAGTGCTGACGCAACTATTCACATTGCAGTAATATGAATTATTAATATTTTTTTTTAATATTGCAATTAACTAATTAATTAACACCTGCCGTGTTTGTGTAAATAATAATAAGCTTAAACGCACTAAAACGCACTGATTACGTACATTTTTAACCGACGTCTAAAAAGGAGGTCATAGGCGATTGTAGGAAAAGCACAGGAGAAAAAAAACAAAATGACATAATTTAAGAATTCTCTGCACACTTTAAACTAGCAACAAATGCATACCAATACGTAAGTTTTTTATTTTTTTTTCTTTTTTTTTCCTTTTTTTTTTCTTTTGCTTTTCCACATCATATATCATCACAACCGAACAAACATCAAGTCTGTACATAATTTATTTCTTGCACTATAGAATATTCTAATTTCTAAACGTAACTTGTAAAAAATACATTCAAGCAAACTGTATACGTCAAGTTACGTCATTTTAATAGATCACATTTGACACATCACCAAAATTCGACAGCGTGAATTGTTAATAACGTTAATTCCTTAATAACACTGAGTCCTAAATAAAAACGAGACAGTTTACTTCGTGTTTATAAATTTATTTTTCATAAACAAAAACACCCTGAACGTGACCTACCCTAAACACAAAAGAAAAAACCTTTTACTTGGTATTCGTGATTATACTTCTGTGTATCTACACGTGCTAAAACAATTTTAATAAAATCAACTTGACCTGGGTGGCCTTAAGTCATTAAATTTGTCCTTAAATACAATTAGGGAAATCCCAAAGGCTTTAAGGGGCCATGTATGCTAAAATACGTCAGCAATATACTGTTTTTTTACATACAAAGTAATTATGGATCTTGGCGACAAAAATACACAAGATTAACATTAATATGCTTTATAAGACTAGTGTTTCCAAAACACGATTCATTTCACTTTGCTCGATAGAAAAAAAAAGTTAACCCTTTTTTGAAAGCAAAACCCATCTGTCTACTTCAATTATGAAAATATCGACACCAGATTTAACATAAACATAGATAAGTATTATACCTATAAGATAACTGTTTCAGTTTTTATATTTTTTTTCAAATTACTTTTATAGTGTCCAAAATAGTGATTTGGCGCTTAAGACATTTACTTTAGAGCGCAATATTTCATAGTAATCATGGAACGGGGGAGTGCGCTGACAGGCTCTTCTGGCTGACTAAGTATGGGGCCTTAATAATTTTATCTTTATTTCCGTCTTAGTTGGTTATGTTAAAAAGTAAATATATGTAATTAGAGTTGCGTAAAACATTACGCAAGTCGCGTTCCCCAACTACTAAAACATACATCGCAACCAGTTAAAACATTTCAGCCTCGGTCTTTCCGACCAGCATTCTTGATTTTATTGAAAAAGACAAAGACACCTCTGTAGTCTAGCGATACGTAGTTGGCGTTGATTACATGAGGTTTCAGGATTGATTTCTGGGTCGAGCTAACATAAAACGTAATTTTCGAAAAAAATATGCTGCATGGAACTAGGTAATTGTCAGGTTGGTGATACGTTTGCCACCTATCATATTGTGGAACTAAGTACCTTCGGCTAACCTCTTGCTAGCTCTTCGGGGATATGGACATTAAAATATTGTTACAAAGGCCTTATTTACAAACCACTTGAGCGATATCTCTTGCTGGGCACTCTGCTCGGGCCATTAAGCCAAGCGAAGTGAAA
>NJDC01058207.1:20917-49434 GCA_002245475.1 Calephelis virginiensis | reverse complement strand
TTTTTTAATCACTTTTAATTTTACCTTCGTCGACTTATCAGACTGTTGTATTTGTATTTCATATTTTTTAAAATTTGCGCTTTGGCGTACAAGACTTTTGTTCACTGTTGGTAGAGTACTGTGAAGCAACTTTCCCGGGTGGGAATCCATAACCTTACCTATTCCTGCCGCCATAATGACTCTGTCATGTTCCGGTCCGGAGTGTGGGGTAGCCGATCGACTTGCACAATGGGCCAAATATTCTGACCGCAGTACAGCGACGCACCAGTAACATATATGGTGTCTATAGGCCACGAATGTATCTTACCATCAGAAGACCCGTGTGTTTGTTCGCTGAAAAAAAAAAAGAATCTCTCAAAAAAATAGGTCGTGTGTTTGTCAGTTTAACATTTGGTATAGTGCGAATGTGTGTACCGGGCGGGCAGGTCCACGACGGGCTGGTCAGTTTCGAGTGCGAGGTGTGCGGCAAGAAGTTCACGTCGGCGGGCAACAGGAAGGAGCACATCAAGCACGTGCACGAGCGTCTGCCGCGCCCCAAGCGCCAGCGCGCGCGCGCACATCGGGACAAGCTCTACGCCGCGCCCGGGGACGGTCCTTAATTTATTTACTTCTAACAAACATAATTTATAGAAAAAACCGAGAACATAGACAACATGCACATACAAAGCGGTAAGATTAAAATACAGATAAAAAACTCATGTACGACTCTAGTGGTAAGAGTCGTCCGTCGTACCCTCGCTTGTCCGCATAGTCAATAATACGCTTCATATTGACCGTAGTGTAGCTCTCATGTACAAGTTCACTCCGAACCATGGATAATAATAGATGACAATATCGACAATGTAAACATTATAACAATCATATATTTTTCTTCTTGAATCTTTTTTCGGTGCGGCTTTTCAATAATTTGGATTATTTTTTTACAGGTAATACAGTTTAAGGCATCACAACGATATTTTATAACTTTATACAAATATTTAATGATAATTTTTAAAAGTAATAAATTTTTTAAATATTTTCAGTGTTTTTTCACTTAATTTCTGCGTTTAATGGAATCCTGGGTCTCCTTTTGGAATGTGTTTCAAATACTATGCATATATACAGGGTAACATTTCAAGGATCAGCCAAGTTTTGAGAGAGGGTTGGGAATCGGTAACACTTTCCATTTACGAAGTCATAAAAATAGTAAAAAACTCAAATTATAATTTGTAACCAACGCAATATACAAAATGCATGGTTATAACAAGAAAGCTGACCGCAATCGCATGCGCGGGTTGCTGATGTCATAAGTCGTACTAGCGTGATAACAAGTGAAGTATTAACGCGGACTATTTAAATGAGTTTTCATAAAAGTAAATATTACAATTTGACAATTATTAATATTTAAAATGCACTATATTTTTAGTCTTAACTCTCTTATATTGAAATTTGGCCGGTCTTTTGAAAGTAACTTCTTTATATATACTGGGTAACATCTAACGCACCAGCTAAATTTGTAACGATTCGGAATCGATAACACTTTCGATCTGTGAAAAAATTAAAAAAAAAAACAATTTATAATTTTATCCGACGCAAAATACAAGATGCAAGGTTATAACGTAAGCAAAGCATAAACTGGTTCCCACCGACCGCAGCTACATTCGCAGGCTGATGACGTCATGACTTGCACTAGGTATCACATAGAGTGGCAACAAGTGAAGCATTTTTGCGGACCATTTTAAATGGATGTTGATAAAAGTAAATATTAAAATTTGGCAATTATATTTAAAATGCATTACTATTTAGGCATTTACCTCCGTACGTTAAATGTTACGATGGTTATTAGTATAATTTGCATAGCAGCTAACACAATATCGATTTGCATATCGTTGTTTCAAATACACAAGTGCAGTCGCAGGTGTGTCTTATCGGTTCGCATTCCGTTGCTACGAGCAAACAACAGCTGCGCTCGCAGGTATTTTCTTATCTGCTTGTTTATCGCTGCTAAGGCTGTTTCTAAAGCTAGAATGCTTCGATAGGCACTCCTTGATGATTCCTTGTGTACGCCTCGCAGTGTTCGGACCGCTATCTAGTACGAAGATCGCCACTGGAAATAGTCTCTTCCTGTTACAGCATGGCGAAGAGATACCTCTAGATCGTAATTGTTAATTCAATTGTGATCAGCGGAGCAATTCAGTATGCTGTTAAATGTCAAATGACGTGTTTTAGATTTGCTATTTCCTGTGACCAACAGAATTACACGTCATTTGACAGTTATTTGATGTACACTTTACCCAGTGATCATCACTAAAAAGATACGGAGCAGCCCCTTGGTGCCCACAGATTGGGTAGTCGGTAGATTTGCACAATTAAAGTAAGATTTCGGCCACAAGACAGCGAGAAACCTACAGTATAAAGTGTCTATAAATTATATTTTGTCGGCATTTACGCAAGAGGGGCAGAGTGGAGACCCCTTACCCCTGCGGGGGTTTACGTAGACACACATACCGTGACGTGTTTACATAGTGTTATCATAGTAGTAGTAGTAGTCGCCTCTGTGGTCTAGCGGTCCGGGTGTTGGACTTGACTGCATGAGGTCCTGGGTTCGAATCCCGGGTCGGCCAACATAATTGTTGAAAATTGGATTTTTCCAATTTTCTAATTAAAAAAAAATGTTGGTCGGGATTGGAAATGTGCCCGGTTGGCGATAGGCTTGCCACCTATCACATTGTGGGACTTAGTGTCTCCGGCTAGTCGAGGGTGCCTTGGTTGTGTACCTCTGCCTACCTCTTCGGGGATATAGGCGTGAAGATACTATCATAGTAGTAGTAGTAGTATCAACTAAAATGTTTAAGATGGTTTGTTTGGCAACAATAGGTACGGTAATGTTTGTAAACAGTGTTGTGAGTGACTGAGTAGTTACTCGTTACTAGTTGTTATGATAAGCTTTATGAAATGAGATAGATATAGAGGCTGTTCTTGCTATGGAGGAATAGCCAACACCTACATCTTGTGAGCTCTCGGGCTACCAGCCCGGTAGTTCCTGTGCGGCCCGTATATTGTGTGCTCCCCCGACATATAAACATGTAACAAGTTATCCCAGTTATTAATGTTTCGGTGTATTAGTTATGTTTTAAAAAGGACAACTATAAGAGCTATGCTGTTGAAACTTGGTTAGTAGATGCTTTCTGTGAATCACATTAAGATTTCCAAATATAGAAAAATAGCGACAAATGTCGGGGGTACCTCTGGATATCTATGGATAGGCCTTCTAAAATGATATTGATGTTTCTATCATATATATTTTTTCTAAACTGAATAGTTTGTGCGAGAGACAAAAGTTTACCACTTTTACCGCGTGCCCTACCCTGTAACTTCTAAAATAAGAGAACGATAAAACTAAAAAATTTATATGATTTAACAGTAGTTGTTTTAATGTAGTTTTTTTTAACACGTACTGTAATACCAAAACTTCAAATAGTTGTACTTATTTGTCAAGAGATGGCGCTGTGTAGTTTAGAATGGCGTAAACCGCAACCACTGTATAGCGTACATGAAAATTGTAATGAACTAAAAGAACTTTTCTACATTATTATTGCTGGTATGGTACGGGATACTCGGAACCCTTCTTGAGTCCAACTCGCACTTGACCGATTTTATTTACTTTGACAATCATTATTGATATTTTTGCAAAAGCAAAATACAATTTATAGAAATATATTTTCTGTCGGGGATTAAAACGGTTTTACAGAAACACAAAATGTTGTATTTTATTTATTCAGGAATAAATTATTGTATTATTTACATATTTTACACATTTCATTTCACCGTAACCTGTAACAATGATGAAAATGTAAAAATGGATTGAGATCAAAATAATATTAGTGGTAGGTTTATTTCTTTATGGTTTCTAGTTCTACGAAGTCTCGTCTGCCGTCGTGATTTGGCAATATATACATATCACGCTTAAGAAATCCATCTCATTTTTGTCGTTCAGCACTATAAAACCTAAACTAGTTTACGATATATATTACCTAATATATTTTAATGGCTCTTTCTGTAGAAGTTTTAGTTACCAATTCATAATCATTTTGTTAGGATTAACCAAATAGATTTTTGTAGTAAGAATTAGTATGCATGTTTTATTTTGACAGTTGGAAATTAAGAAAAGTCGAAGCCGAGGCCGACAAACTTGTGAGTTAACTTTATTTTTTAATGTCTGTGGTGTGTCTAGTATTTTTTATTTATTTATTTAACACTTTTATTGCACACAAAAACTAAAATACACTATATACACGAGAAGTTAAAAATGCACAAAACTAAAGAAATTTTTTGTATGATGGAGCTGGATAGTGGTACCTAATTTCGTTTAGGCGGAAGGAATTTATTTTTATTAACACTTTAAGTAACGTACAATTAGAAACTAAAGAAGCACCATAGTCGGTCGCAAGTGGGCGCGCTAGGGGGGCGGGTCGGGGCGCGGGTTGGCCCGCGGCGGCCTGGCCCGCTGGGGGCGCGGCAGTCGCTGGTGCACGTGCGAGATGTGCTCGCGGCGAGACCCGGCCGACGACAGCAGCTTGCCGCAGATGTCGCACCGGTGCCGCCGCACGCCGCCGTGCACCTGCGGATTGAAAGCTGACATAGTCCAGATGGTTCTTTCTCTCCTTCGGGTACATTGTAATATACGAGGGTAGATTGAAAAGTACTCGATCTAACACAGACTCTTACACTCAGAAAAATTTACTCACATTACTCAGTTTAGTTCAGAGTAGTTAATTGTGTGCTGTTCGAAATGTGTGCAATATTTAATTGTCATTTTATCAACACAGCAATCGTACTTACTTTCTGCAAATGGAGCAAGTCGAGTATTTTGTCGTCATTAAGTACCTCCTCAAGAAGGGGCTACCATTAAAAGCTATCCATGATGATATGGTCAGTACATTAGGGGATTCTGTTCTGTCTTATTTTTTCGTCAAAAATGGATAGCAACGTTTAAGCGTGACAAAGGGAGTGTGAAAGATGAACCCCAATCTGGAAGGCTTTCGACGTCCACTACTGACGAAAATATTAAAAAAAATACTTGATTTATTTATGGAAGACCGCAGATTAAAAATTAGAGAGATGCAAGATTATAGCCATCTCTTATGAACAAACTCAAAATATCACAGTCAACGAATTGTTTCCACAAAGTGTCTGCGAGCTGGATTCCACGACTGCTTTCATTTGAACAAAAAAGGACGCGATTGACTATTTCACGTGACTGTTTGGAGCCGATACAGATGGTTTTTTGAATAGCCTTGTTACAACAGACGAAACATGGGTTCATTACTGTACGCCAGAAACAAAACAACAATCAAAGCAGTGGAGAAGACCTGGTTCATCTCCCATAAAAAGGCTAAGGTGATTTTGTCGACAGATAAAGTAATGGCTTCAGTATTGTGGGAATCGAAGGGTGAGATTATGATTGATTATCTTGAAAGAGGTCAAACAATAAACTCTCACTACTACTGCGTCTTACTACGTCCTTTATGAAAGGAAATAAAAAACTTTCAGGAATGCTCAAAAGAAAAGTTCTGCTTTACCAAGATAACGCCCGAGTTCACACACGTCTGTGCAACCACAATTGTCGCTTTGAACTACTACCGCATCCACCTTTTTCACCTGATCTGAACATATTTAATTATTTAATCTTTTTTTTTGTAATGTTTTTCAACGGTCTAAACACTTTGAATGGGAGATGGCAAAAATGCATCGAGCTTGGTATGTTTGTATGTTGGTCTTATGTAGAAAAACAAAAATACTGATTTAGTATGTGTTTAGTTTCTTGGTTAGGCCGAATAATTTTCAATCTACCCTTGTAATACAAAGGTTTTGTATAGGTCTATTGTTTTTTTTAGGATTATTAAGTAACACATATTTCTAGAGATCACCTATATGAGCGGAGTGAATGTCACTCTAATGAGAATCCCGGATTGGCGAAATACTAACTATTGTAAGATTATTTTTGACAAAATTATCACTAATTTTTTTAACTTCTTTTCATATATCAATGCGGTACACCGAAACGCAATATCGCTGAACGAAATACCGAAAATTAATGGTGATTATTTTTCTTTTACTAGTTGATAAACCCACCTTGAAGTGAATTCATCAGATCTTCCTCGAATTCGAGGATTGCCCCCAAAAGCACCTGAGGAACCGGAGATCTGTCCGATTTGATAAATAATCAACAGAAACGTAGATGATGATAGGGTATGGTAGTGTAAGGACATCTTAATCCACTTTCTTAAGCGACATTCTTCTCGCAAGGACAATCCCTTGCCAAGGGATTGGGGAAAAAATGCACTGAGATCACACCAAATAATGTGGAAATTATCGTTTAAAAGGCGATACCGTACACCATGAAACTCTTCAAACGTGTCATCCGACTTCAAAGTCCGACTGTACAAATAACCGACGGTACAAATCTCAAAATATCAATACGAGTTTTTGGTTGGATATAAAATTATGGATCCTATATATTATACTCGACTGAAATGTAATATATATAATGTTTATTACTCTTAGAATTTTAACATTCCAAAAATGTATACAATGTATATTTAATTTGAATAAAAACGCATTCATTCATTCACTCTCAGAATTGTGATGAAGAGGGACGAAAACGGGCCTTTGCACCTGCTCTTCTTGCCCCTTGGATTTACAGTGGACTAGCGACTGTGTCTCTCAATGAACGACTTGGTGAACTTTTAACTAATATAAGTAATATGTAGATATCATGCGAGATAATTTGTACAGCATTTCAAGTTCTACCTAATAACTACGTTTCAATACGTAGGTATTAAGGACTGCCGTTTGCGATTCAAATCTCTCCGCTGTCAAAATTGGAGTATGGTGTACTCCAATTCAGCAAACAATACTCTGTTCAGCATGATACTGAATCTTTATGTATATTTTTTTATTTATCTTCGTTAAGATTGCTATTATTACGGGGTTAACTAAATTTGATCGAGTATCTTACTTATGACATGACATATAAAATTACAAATCAACATTTAGCTCGACGGTGAAATATTTTATTGAATCAGGCGTTACTTTGCGGAAATCCATTATAAAAGATGTAAAATAAGCCTTTATTTTGCTAATTCCGCGTAAGCAGTGTAACCGTTGTGGCAAATAATCCTCCCAACGACACAGAATGTGACAAGCCTAACTGACGTTCCCACCACCCACCTCCGCGACCAGAACACGACTATAGGAAGAGCTCGGGAAACAATATAAATTGTCACGTTCTTTACATGTGACAACCTTACCTAAAGTTCCCACCTCCCACCACCAGTCGCCATAATTAGTTTTCACGTGAAACCGCGTCTATAACTGATATCGAAAAATTAGAGAAAAAATAAAGTGTAAAAACAAAAAAAATAAAAACCTGAAGACTTCACAGATCGTGCTAAAAGTATATTTCAAAGTAATATTACTTATATACGCGTGTCCAATGGATATCCGAAGTAATGTTGTTGGAGGCTCAGGATGGATTCAGGTTCAAAACTTCAAATTAGAACTTATATAATATTATTACAATAATTGAGTCGATTAAAATCAACTTAATAATTAACTTACAGCATTGATGTGCCTCTGTAGGTTCTGTACGAAACTAAACCCTCTCTCGCAATGCGGACACTTGTGTTGCACTTGAGAGTGAACAGTCTGATGCTGCTTCAGTGTGAACTGCGTGCTGAACTGCTTCCCACACGTGCTGCATTTGAAGTTCGCCTCCCCCGTATGACTCATCATGTGGAATTTCAAACCTGCTTCACCCTGGAAGCATAAATATAGCAATACTAACAAAAGACACGATTTGTAAATGTTTGCGAGTGAACAGTGGCCAGTGGGAATTTCCAAGAACATACACACCTGCAGCTTAACAAAATAGAGAATGAAAAAAATTAGGGCGATCATACATTTGGTCACTGTTATGAATATGTCACACTTTATCTATATATTAATACGTGATGCCAAAATTGCGAGGACGCAGGAGCATAAAATTTGGCACACTTATACTTTATGTGTAAGAGAAGTGCAGAACGCTAATATTTTTAATAATAATGCTTATTAAGTACATTAAATCAATAAATAAAACATTACCCACACCACCATGCATTTGACACACACAAACAAATATATTGATGATAACCATAAACGATGCCATCAATAAGATATTAAAATTTATTATGGTCGAATTTCGACCAATGGGCGACCACTAGTACATAATAAAACAAAGTCTCAGTAATCAACTATTGCCTATTAATTAAATAATGCTCTGACCAATACAATCATCCTAAACAAAATGCAATCATAACCTCCAAAACACATTTTACGATTAATATTATGATAAAATTATATATTATAATTATAATTTTGATGTTTGGTCTGGTGCTAATGGCTATTAGAATAGTGGAAAAAATCTACAAATGAAATGTTTTTTTTAGCAAACAAATACCTGTAACTTCAGCAGTTAGCTTATTAGTTAAAATCGTCACGTTGGAACAAGTTTTGTCTACCCTCATCGTCTGTCGAACGAACTTTAACGGACTTCGAAAATATTCGAGTGTACGTGCATGCATGTTTGCGCGTGGTGTGACCTCACCGTATATATCTTGCCACATATCTCGCACATAGTGGTCCGCACTGTCGCGTACTTGGTCCTGTTGTGGCCCGGGTGGTAGGTTTTAATGTGCGAGTTGTATTCCCTGTTGCCGCTGAGCTTCTTGTCACACTGAGAAAGGGATATATAATAAATGTGGAAAAAAAATTGAGCTTTGAAACGATGATTTGGCGTTTTTTGGAAGTAATCATCGATAGCGACACTGATTTCGATGATTATTTTAGATTGTCTAATAAACACTTTTTTTTCTATAAAATAATGCAATGAAACAAAGCAGCAGCATTTTTTTTGGTTGAAACACAGTAGACACTATTGGTTTCGTCACTACCCTAAACCGGCTAACCTTCAATATAACACATAATAAGACAATAGCAAACACTAACCTCAAGGCGGCAGGATCAGACAGTAAATAGCTTCAGTACTAAATTTAATTTGAAGTTGCAACTTGATTATAAAACTCATAAACACTCACCACTTCGCATGAAATAGGGTTGAATTTGTCACTGCATCTGGTTCTAGGGGGAGGAGGAAACTTTTCCCCACCTGGACGGTTCATTCGGTGTGGATTGTTAAGGTTGCTTTTTCTGGAATTAAAAAAAACTGATTTGATAGTTTACGCAATCTAAAGCTGATTTGGTTCCCCTGAGGAGACAGCCGAGGTGGACCACAGGTAGTTTATCTTGCCGATGGTCCACTAGTATAATAATATAATATAAATCTATAAATTTCTAAAAACGAACAAAACAACCGTATATCTACCATACAAATATACCTATTTCATTTTTTATTGCACCAGATATTGATTTGCGGAAATCCAATACAACTATTTTGCTAAAAAAAATCGGGTCTCGGAGTAGCAAAGTTGAGATTTATTCCACATCTATTTCCCACACACCTTTTATTGTACCTTTGCCTCACCTCGGGTGTCCTGGTTGTTAATCTGCCTACTTCATCGGGTACAGAGGCATCAAAATACTAACTTACTATATTATGATTGTTATAGATACAAAACGTGTAACCTGAAAACTGATCTATTAATTATGTTAAGGCGAAACTAAACAATTAAATGAAATGTAAATAGAAAATATAAAATAGAAACAACATCAGTACCACCTAGAAAAACACAAAAAGATCCATTGAACTTTTTACATATGCAACCGCCACATGTAAGAAATTAATAACCATTGTGATTCTCACAATTGAGTCGAGGCCAACGTTACCTCATAAGCTATGATCCGTCAAGCTGTAGAGTGTCGAAGAAATAAGCCCACTTGCATACGCTTGTAAAACATAACCTACCCATTCTCTCATGTGAGGTATAACATACGAGACTCACCGATGTAGGTGTCCACTATTATGTTGTGTCGACAAAGACAAGTGCCGCTCGTAAGCTTCCTGACTTGCAAATGTTATGTCACAAGACTCACAGAATGGTCCTTCAAGCCGGATCTGAAAAAAATTTGATTAAGTATAAATTTTGATTGATTAAATATATAATACATTCTTATTTAAATTTCAGTTAAGCTATAGCATCTAAGAAAACAAAATATTGAAATTGATGTCGGTTTCGGCGGTTAGGTTAAGGTTACTTTTAAATAGTTGAACGTTAACATTACGACTTTATGCATAATACATATAAATTTATAATCAAAGCATACTGAATTTAAGGAGAAATCAACTATTAACCAAATGTTAAATTTTTATCTTTTTGGCAGTTGCTATCATCGATTTAATACCTACACCGAGTAGGACGAGACTTTCACTGGTAAATATATTTGGTTCGACGAAATAACCAAAACAACTTTTTAAATTAATGATTATGATGTAGTATAAAAAATTGAAACTGATGAAATATTCAGAGGATCCCAACAATGTATATATCACATACACGTCGTACCTTGGCCACACGGTGAGGCCCACTGTTTAAGACTCAAATTAGACAATGAATAAAGAGTAAAATATAAATTACAAGCCTACCGCATCTTCAGTGTTGTGGCGTTTCTTCTTATGCATGTAGACCCCTCTAAGGCTAATGAAGGTGTAGCCGCAGAGCTCACACGCATATTTGGAGGGATGGACGAGACGCACATGAGACGCACACGTCGTGTAATTACTGGAAGATAATGTATACCAATTACAAAATTGTGAGAGAGCTGTATTAAATTGTTTGACGTAATAATTTGATTCTAAAATTTTGGTATCATTATAATTTAGATATTTACAATTTAGATCTATTTGACATTATGTTTCAGTATCTTCAGGAATTTTAATACTTTTGAATTCAGTTTTATTAAGAACGAAATATAACGATTCGTTCTTAATATTTTTTTATAAGTTAAATTTAATTTAGATTTATAATATTCTTTGAATATTTAACTATCTATTTTTATCTGCATTATTCATAACTTTTATTTAAGATATTGGATTTAAAGAATTAAATGTTCACAAAACAAACTTAAAATTTAAAAAAAACAATGAACATCATAAGAAACCTATATGTACAATAGAAAAATGTGTGCGTGTACTAGCGTACACTCGTAAGAAGTGAAACTTCTTTATGACGTTATTGTTCAAAAAATAATTTACTATATGCAACTTTACAGAAATTGGTTAAATAAAGTTAAATGAGATAAAGTTTTTGCCAATCCCTACTCCGCTGGAGTAAGTATACTTCGAATCACGCGTGGTAGGGATAAGAAAAAGATGGCGCGTAACGGAAAAATGTGACGCGTAACGAAAAAATGATAAACTAAATTTTTTTCCAACCCCGATAAAGAAGTTTCACTTCAATAAGAATCATCTCTAAGTCTAAGTCTAGACACAAAATAATAAGAACAGCAATTTATCTACAGTCGGGGTGCATGTTTTTGTGTTGTCAGCCTAAACTTGCGGTGACGGTAAAAGTTGTTACTTTAATTTTTTGTTAAAGAATATTTCCGTATTAATAATTATCGTTTGTATTTTTAAAAGTTCGTTTTTTGTAATCTTTTGTATTTTTAAAATAACATTTTTGTAATCGTTTGCTTTTAACATATAAGAGTTTTTTTTTCTGTAAATTCAAAACTGCAAAACTTATAACCAGGAAACACTTTCAATTTCGAGAATATCCCTATTAAACAAAAAATTAAATCGGACTGCGTTTTTGTATATAAGTAAAAACGAAAGTAACTCTTTAAGAAAACGGGATAAAACGTTTACTTATCCTTCCTCGGATTATAGAGTACCTACTCGTCACGATCAGTACGATCAGATTTGGCGTAAAACTTAAACAAACAGAAAGAAAAAACAAAAAAAAACTCTAAATGTGTGCTGCTGCCCATTTTTGAAGCGTATTTGGTGATCAGACCTATTTTTTTAAATATCATAATTGTTCGCTTGTCTTCCGCTGTTTTATATGTATTGTATAGATAATAATAACAAAGCTTGAAAACTTACCTAAATACCTTTTCACAATGTGGACATGGGTACTGCTTACCCATATGCCAATTTTGGTGCTTCATTGCTGTGCTTCTGAGGACAGTAAACATGGATGGTATTAGTTGCAGTAGTTAGTTAAAATATAATATAGATAACAGTAAAAATTTAATCAAAATTAAAATAAGAATTGGTCAAAAACAAAATAGAATTCGACCTTAGGCCAATATATTTCTTTGTGGAAACGGAGTTGACGGGGCGGAGCGTGTTGTGGACAGCGCAAGTACCAAAGAGTAGAGCAAAAAAACAAGAGTGGCAACTCTACTTTGAATTCGTCAAGTATGGAAAGTGGCACCTCTCGTAATTGTACAAAGCTTTAGCGCTAAAGTGTCAGAAGCTCCTCTATTCACATGGTTAACATCTTTTTTACTCTCCTCTTTGGGGACTATAGGCCGCATCAAGGACCGTGTGAGGGGTGCTGCGAGGAAATTCGCCGCGATGCAGCCGTGCAGTGTTAGTTGCTCCATACAAAATGTATGAAAGCGATCTAGGCGGATGATTGCGCTGCAGTGATGGAATGTGCGCTATCCTATACACGTATTTTTATTACATTGTTTCATTAAATAGTAGGCGTGTAACGCTATAACCAACCCATTTGGTCCTAGTGACGTAGTCGCATTTGTTACAAGCAAACTGCTAGGAGTGTAATGTGACGCAGCAATGTGTAGTAACGCTGTGCTATAAAACAATTAGTTCAAATGACGTATTCAGTGTATAACGCTCGCGCTGTAATGTGACGGCGCAACTGTTAACGCTGTCATATATCACAACTCACCAGGTTCCAGTGGCGTAGTCACAATTGTTACAAGATAACTGCTCGGTGTGTAACGGTGTAATGTGACGCCGTAAGTGGTAACGCTATAATGTAACACAACTCACTTGGTTCTAGTGACGTAGTCACACTTGTTACAGGAGAACTGCTCGGTGTGTAACGCTGTAATGTGACGACGCAGCTTAGTATACGAGATAAATCGCTTTTTACAGATGAAGCACTCGTATTGGCCATGTTTCTATAATTTATAAAACAAAATGAAATTAATGAAATGAAATCAGTACATATTTTAAAACAAAGTGTAAACATTTACACAGTTTCAAGGGAACTAAACTTACATATTCATAGCTTAAGTGGTAAATTATGTTTATAAAAATACGCTATTAATCTCCTTCTATAAAATTAGTCAGGGCAAGTAACTTTGTGTATGTTCGTTTTTGCGTGTGTGGATTTGTGTGTGTTTGCGTGTGTGCATTTGTTGGCGTATGTGTGAATGTGTATTATGCTAGTTTATCTTAACCATTATTATGTTAACCATGTATTATGCTAGTTTATCGTACCACAAGGTAGTGTTTTAGGGCCTTTACTTTTTATAATTTACATAAACGATTTGCCTGATGCTATCAGTCATGATTCAATTTTGTTTGCTGATGATACTACACTTCTCATCAAGATTTTTTATTATATGTAATTGGTAACAATATAGAACCCCCATGAAATTATTTATATACATGTAGACTGGATTTGAACCATCGACGCAAGGACGCTGTCTATATGAATCATTATCCGTCCGTTCTAAGTTAGGTAAATTAAAATCACCAACAACGAAAAATTCAGTTTCTATGTCACTCAATCGTATTAAGAATTTTATCCTGGAGCATATCAAGGTAACTAAGGTAAATCTCGTGGTTTTGTTTTGGTGGTATGTAAACTACACCTATGCAATAACAACGCTTATATATTTTTAAATTAATAAGTATATGATCAATAACTGGCGGGCTAGTTGTCGGAGCGCAGACGACGGAAGCGGTGGACAGCTCATGTCAGATAGCAATCAGTGCGCCACCGCCGTCACAGCGGCCAGTCGCTACACGATCACGTCAGCACGGAATACTATATAGCGATTATCAATATATTCGTTATCTCAAATGCCTGCATGTAACCATGTTTCAGTTAAAATAATGATGTCGTATGTCTGAGTAAGTATATTCATGAATAGTATGTGTAGTTTTGTTCGGAGGCCACGACAGTTCTGGTAGTAAATAGATATTTCATAATTTTTAGTAGCCATTTCTAATTTTTATAATAAATTGTGTTAACACAATATATAGGCAATTATACGAAATAATTGTTTGTTTTTCATAGTAAGGTGTTCATTCACATATACACTTTGATCTGTTCCGGATGTCATAAGCTGGCTTGATGTTAAGTTTTTATGTGCCCGAGCTGCCGTCAAAAAGTTATCACGTAGATAAGATGTAAACCTTATTATCACGTTTTTGGAACGGTGACACTTTTTATCAAGATGGGGCACTCTATGAGCCGAAACAATATCTGAAACTGTGATAGGATGTTTGACGACATAACCAATTTTTTCAGTAATACTTAATAAGTTTTCATCCCGTCTTTCTGGCAAGTTAGCGATTTCGATATTATAAAGCCTGGCCTGCTGCTCCATAGTGTCTATTTTATTTTGCAGTAGATTAATTTGTTTGTACTCGTATGTATCGTTGCTGGATTGTACTTCCGCTTCTACGTGTTTCAAACGGGATTCAAAGTTATATTGTCGTTCCATAGTGTAGGTTAACGATTCGTTAAAAGTATCCAACCTTTCATTTAACTCCTTAAAGGAATTACTTATAGTTAAAGTCAACTGTTTCACTTCTCGGTCAACTATGGAAGTTATTGATTTGTTTATATTTTAGGTAATAATGGAATACAGTTGTGATGTCCACGTATTAAGTTGAGTTGACTACAAACTAACTAAACTTTTGTTCTACAAACTCCAATACCTGTTTTAAGTTGTCATCATCAGGCTGTTTTCGTTTACGAGAGGTTACGAATATATTATCAGTATTGATGCTGCGACATGATTCGGGTATATCTGGATTTGATGAACATTTAGGTTGTTCAACCGTAGTGAGATTCGACGACAATGGTGGTGTTCGTTGCATGTCGTATACTTTGTGAGTTTAATATAAGTAACTAGCACTTTGTATCTTATAGTATAAGGTGCACTTTTCACCGCTGTGTTGACTAATAGAAGCTATGGCAGAAAGAGATAGTATATTCTAGCACCATTCGTCACTTACACATCTTAACACGCACAAATAGATCTTATACTGTTTTAGTTAACTCCTATTTTACTATGTATTAGTTTTTAATTATTAAAATTAAACTGTGTACACCTCTCCGTTGATTGTGTCTCGCACGACGAATGGTGCTAATAATACAGTTCAGTGGCGTGTGTTGTGTGAAGCTGGTTAAATTTGGAGTTTTTGGCTTCCGATGAGTCCAATTCATTCATAACGCACTATTTTTATTGTTTTAAAGCGCCACAATACATTTTTTGGCGGAAATTGCAAAATAAATAATTGAATTTGAATTTAAATTCTTAACTAAAACTAGTAAATGAATTCATTAAAGTCCATATTGGTCGCACGATTTGTTTTAGAACGGGCAGTAAAATGGGACTTTCACACAAACTTGTTAAAGTTCGACGTCAGCCAAATTTAATAAAACTTGTCTCGTGTGGAGGTTTCTTCTTATTCTGATATCTTAACAAGTTTTCGAAGGAAGGCTAAGGAAGTTTATTTTTTTTTAATATGTGATAACACAATTAGGAAGCACAGGTTCCCCTGATGGTAAAATCCAACAATGGCCAATAGACACCATAGATGTTATAGGTGCGTCGCTGTCCTGTGGCCGGGGTATCAGGCCTATTGTTCAAGTCTACCGATTACCTCACCCTCCAGACAGGAAGATGACACTGTCATTATGGCAGCAGTAATAGACAAGAGCGAGGAATGCCAAACCGGACGAGTGAAAGCACAGCATCCTACCATCAGTGACCTTGTTGGTAATAGCCCGTTTATGTTTTACTCGCATCTGGCGAGCCTCTTGGCAGGAATTCGGATAGTACGTTTTACAAAGGAGACCAGAACTAACACGGGGAATATGGTGGAACTTTAATATGTGGGAAAAGCTCTGTAAGATTTACTGACCTCACTGTGCCTCGCGGTGTGGTTATCCAGACAACCCTTCAGTTGAAAGCCAGTGTAGCAGACAGTACATTTGTATGGCGCCCGCCTGTAGGATACGGACTCTTGACGTTTTTGTAGTTCAGCAATTTGTTCTTCAAAGTTTAAAGCAGTTATTGTGAAGTCTTTCATATTGGAACGTTGTACTACCCCCGTGGTTCTATATCTAGAAAGTTGCAAAAACACTTCTTATATTTTATTATATAATAATTATAATATATTAATAAAAATAACCACCGAAAAGTAGAAATAAAACCTTCAAAGTATCAATTAACTGATTTTATACTAATTTTAGTGTGTAGCTGAGGTTAGATTTGGAAGGCTATTTCTTGTATCTTAACTGTCATATTTGTGGTTGCAATTCGTAAATGGCTCTCAAACGCTCACCTGTGAGACGACATAAGCATATTTATTTTTTCTGTAATTAAGAATTGAAAAAGTTTGTCAGCATACGTCATTTTCACCAAATATTTTCTTTTTATTTCAAACATTCCTTGGCAGTTACTCTATCTAATGATGATAGCCGTTTGGAAATCTGTTCGGTCGATTTTGAGTTGACGGCTATTAGACAGACAGACGCGAACGATCGACTCTGTTATATTTCATATCTACAAATAGTTCTATACTTCTTATCGTCGGCGCTTGGTGGATTTCCATTCGAAACACAATTTATTAATATCACTTGTACTTTCCTCCATACAATAATGATATACATATTTGATTTTGGTTGATCGACGATATGTATATATATGAATAATATCCCCATTTCGCGTGGTTATCGCATCACGCCTCAACGGATGGAACAATTTTGCAAATTCTTTTTTATTGTATTGGTTATTATCAGGAGAACAATCATTCAAAGGAAAAACCGAGAAAAATGTAAGGAAAGTGGGAAAAATAACGCTTTAAGCCATACAAAATGATAGTAGCCGTTAATGTCAAGCCATACGAAGTTCACTGGATCGGCTAGAACTTTTTAAAAAAATAGTGTGGTGTGGAAGATACAAGAGACATATCTATTTACAATGTATATAATGAAAAGGTATTTACATTGTCTAAATACGCTTTATATTAATTTTGTTTTCATGTTACAAATTGATTTAATTAGTTTTTAAACTCACCTCTCTATAATTTCTGAAGGACTAAAATCCTTAAGAATTGCTCTTTTAGCTTTTCTTTTCACTCTGATTCTATTTTTAAGACCAACTTTTTTTATTCCCACCATTTTTTCTACAATATTTCTACCGCCAACTTTTTTTTCAATTATATCTTGTGTAACCCTATCACTTTCAGATATTGTGTCTCTTTTATTTTTTGATTCTATATTTTCAAAAGAGTTTACTAGATTATAATCCTCACTGTTGGTAACGCTACTATTTTCATCATCTGACTTCAAGCTTTCGTGTTCCTTTTCAGAAACTGCATCAGAATCGTTAATATTGCTATCATGCAATCTTATATTCTCTATTTTATCATTATCATGCTTTCCCTTATCAAATTTAACATCAAATTTTGTTTCTATTATTCCCTCATAATTATTGTACTCTGTTGTGCCTTCCGACTCAGTTTCTAATTTTAATTCTTCTTTTATATTTTCAATGTGTTGAGTTATTAAATCGAAGTGATTAGTTGCATATTCTGTTACAAGACTAGATTTAAAATCTGTTCCAATCGTTGTAATTAAATTTATGTCATCAACTGAAAGCTGAAAGTTGTTCATCCATCCATAATAATAAAGAAAAATAAAAAAAAAATATGAAGTAATTAGATTAGTTAAACGTGTAAAATTTCATTATTTCATTTAAAATTCTGTAGAAAAGAAACATTTTCGCCCGGACTAGCAGCCCGCCCCGGCTTCGCACGGGTGGGCAATTTTCTATTATTTGATAGAAATAATGTAGGCTATGTTCATCAGTGATAATGTCTGCTTCTAATGATAAATTATGGTATAAAATTGGTCCAGTAGTTTCGGAGCCTATTAAACACAAACAAACATACAGACAATCAAATCCTTCCTGTTTTACATTATAGTGTAGATAATATACCGATAGCAGCTCACCTACCGGGTTCAATTTTATTTTTAAAACATACAGGAAACCATCGAAATACCCGAACAAAATTTCAACCCAATCGGTTTAGCCGTCTAGAAGTTTTATGAAATAGGTTAATGTACTTAAGTACGGAAGGTTAATTTTTACTACTCGGTGTCCTATTACACGTTGTCACGTGGGAATGAAGCATTGTTCCGCTGTAAGAAGTAGTCTATGTTCATTAGGGAGAATGTTGGCGTCCAATAGTAAAATAATTTTCAATACCATTAAAAACAATCAAACCAATAATCAAATCTTTCCTCTATATAATTGGAGTATCTAATTAATTCTAACTTAACTATTTAAAAAATAAGACATTTTGGTGCAAACGTTCGCAATATGCTTGTATAGTACATACCTACATTACGATTTTTATAGGTATACAAAAAATATTAGGTATGCGCATAATACGTGTCTGGGAAACTAACGAAATACACATAAGAAATTTCAACCCAATCGGTCAAGGCGTTTTTTAGTTGACATACCGAGAGCAGCGCCACCTCTCAACACGGAAGGATAATTCTTACTTACCCCGTTGTCTTCTTAACCGATTCCCTTTGGGAATAAAGCATTTTACAAAAAGAATCTAACATCTATTAGGGATAATGTTGGCTTCTAATGGAATAAGAATTTTTCAGTAGGTACAGTAGTTTCGGAGCCTTTTCAATAAAAGCAAACAAACAATAAAATCTTTCCTCTTCATTATTTGTAGATTACCTATACTATACGTTCTATTGTCCTAACGTCGCAAAAAGCATTCGCTTCTTACAATTATCGAATACAGGTAGGTATTTTGCTTCGAATGTTTTTTTTTTTAATTTTTGTAGTATGTTTTAAATTAATTGTTTGATTTAAATAATTCAAAAAGTAATCTTATGGCAACAATCTTGAACATGAAATCATTTATTTGGATAAGGAGTAATATGAAGGTATGGATAACATGATTTGAATATGGTCACCCGTTTTATTAACTTTTAAAATGTATTTAATTAATTAGGTATATTGCCGTAACTATAATAATTAAATATATGGTGTCGGAAACTTTTTTTGTAAATACCAATACGTTCTTTAATATTGTAGAATATCTTTTATCATTAGTGGTTTACGTAGCGCATGCGATGAAAGACATTTTAAAGCTAATTTTTTACACCTTATATTACATTATTGAAGTTTTAGTAGAGCTCCCTGTTTTTTTAGTTACAAATATAGCCCTTGTTTATCAGGGATAATGTCGGCTTCTAATGGTGTAAGAATTTTTCACATCGGTCCGTAGTTTTTAAAGTTATTCAATACAAACAATGAAACGAACACACAAATCTTTCTTCTTAATAATTAGTATTGATAACTTTAAAACCATAAGTCGGGTCATTACATCATTAGATCGGATCGGTACTGTAGCCACGTGTCCATTCATATGAAAAGAAACAGACGATCATTTGATTAAGTGTTTTTTGCACGAGCTCTCTTGGAGCTTACAAGATAATCTTGGAACACCCACACCGTTAACTGTTGTCTTCATTAGGGTCATAAGCCAAAATCCAAGATTAATCACTTGTGCAGAATTTATATTCAGCTTTTGACGCACGGCCTCAATATAAGTTTAACATCCTAATCGCTGTCAATATAATTGTACGAGATACACCTAAATTGATATAAGACAGTAACACATACATACCCCTGTTGTATTCTGTTGAATTCTCAATGACAGCGCTTTGGAAGCTTTAATCACTTTTTCCTTGAATTTATTTGCAGACCTAAGCCTCCCTGCACATTCCCAACATAACATTTTTGGTAACTTATCATTTTCTTCAATCTAAAAAGTATGACATTAAGTGACTAACCGGTACAAAGTATAATATATTTCTATGTCTATAAATTATTGAAGAGCAGCAAAACTGAAAACTCCAACTTCATTACCTCGCAATTAGATAATTCCTTTTTCGAAAAGGCAGATCATAATTTCGAGATGGTTCCTTAAAATTTTAATATGATCTGTTTGAACATACAATGCCGAATAGAAGCCACCGGGCTGGTAGCCCAAGCCCAATAACTTGTGGGCGTTGGCTGTTCCTCCGTAGCAAGTATAGCCTATGTAGTAAACAACTAAGAAATATCAAAACAAAGAGGTAACACCTGAACTACGTTGGTTACGTATGTAATTACGTATGGTTGTAGTTGAACCTCACAACCATATCGTAAACCATAACAATAAACAATACAATAGCAACTCAAGCACTCACTAACTAGGTACACTGTTTACAAATATCTCCATACTCTCTCACAAACAACTACAGTATAAGTTGTTGCTTAACAAGCCATCATAAACATTGGATAAAGACTTCTGCTGTGACAACACTACGTAAACACGTCACGGTATGCATGTCTACGCAAAAGCCCTGAAGGGTAAAGTAGGAGGCTCCTTGTCGCCATTCAGAGTGAGTAACGATCAAATATTGAACCCCCAGAACACGGGTTGTATCCCCCGGATAGCCCCGGATCATAATTAAATTAAGAACTCTGATCCTACAGATTCCCTATATAACTATTACCCGAGGCAACCTCTATACTATACAACGGTCGAAACACTGTGAGACGTACACAAAGGGTGTCTAAAGAAACATTTCACAAGAATTTCGTGTTCGGAGTCGATGAAATGTTACAGAAGACTTACAGTGAGTCGATTTCATCAAAGACTCGTGCTTATGAGTGGTACAAAGAGTTCAAAAGCAGTTGAGATGTGATGGAGGATTTGCCTTGCTCTGGTAGGCCATTAGGTAACGTCTGCAAACTGAAGTTAACATCGCAAAAGTGAAGGGAAGTGGAAAGAGTCACTAAAAATCCTCATTCAACTTTGAGACAAATAGCCGCCGAACTTTCTGTATCTCACGAGTCGATCCGTATCATTTTAACAAATCATTTTGGGTATGAAACGTGTCGGCACTTGGCTTATTCCAAAAGACCTGAATTTTCTCCAGAACTAATTTGCATGAGTCTCTGGGAACATGCAAGTAAATTCCATGCCCACATATTTTATAAAATGCATTGTCTCTGGTGACCTGACGCAGGTTTACCAGTTTGCAAACTAGTAGGTACACAAGCTTCGGAGTGACGCCTTCCAAACTCGTTCAAAAGACATGTTGAGAGTTTTCTTTATCTATAGCGGTGTTCTGTGTCTCAGAATTCTTGCTGGGAGGTCAAAGGGTAAAAAGAAATATTATTTGAGCGTTATGAAGCATTTGAGACAGCAAAATTGACGAAAAAGTCCAATAGGACTACTCTTGAAGCTCGATTCATACAATATTGGAAATTGGAGTCGAGTATGTCATTTTAAGTACTCCTGAACAGAATACTGGCGAAATATTATAATTTGGTTAATAGTAAACAATTAATTGTTTTATTGAATTTATTTGTTACTATTTGGTTACAAATAAATTTGGAACTATTATATATTATAATATATTTCGCCAGTATTCTGTTTGTAATTTTAAACATTTATTTACAATCCGCTAGTAGGTACTTTGTTCAAAAGTAACTAAAATTATATAAAGGATTCTAATTCTAATTCGCATGATATCGAGATTCAAGGTAGGTAACCCTACAGATTTGTATAAAGAAACTTTTTGAACTTTATAACTAACTAATATGGTAGGTACAAACGAAAAAAGTTGATATCAATTAACCTACCTAGGTATAAAGGATTTCAAATCCTTTCCGACGAAATGAACTTATTATTAAGAACTTTGCATTGGGGGGCCTCTTATAACTATTGAGATATAAACAAAAAAGTTGGTACAATACAACAAATAAAAAAGTGTGTGTGTCAGCTACGACGCACGATTGGAGTTTACTCCTTACGAACGATAATTATGATATTTATCGAATAGAAAAAAGGGTAAATGAACGCATCTGCTAAAATGATAAGAGAAACAAACATATATCTGTAATTATTCGGATTATTTATATTACTTCAATAAAGCGTATTACATAAAGTATGGTACAAAATAATATAGATAACAAGTTGACTACGTTTTAAATTATTCGACTAATGTTAATGTCATACGTAACTCGACTGTGGCGGAGCCGAATGACGACCCGCTCGGGGCGACGCGACTTTAATTCGGGCGAGATCGTCAGTCCTGAAGGAGAAAAAATTACTGAAGGACTGAAGCGGTACGAGTTACATATGTTTGTCTCTTTCTACGTAACGCCTCAACTTTTCGTGTTACACTTGATGTTACTCTTCATAAAATTTCCGTACCGGGCCTTATAACTCAAATCGTTTCTTAAGGAGTAAACTCAAAAAAACGACGGGTTGTACTCCGGGAGTGCCGGCAGAGGTGAAAACTTGAATATTAACGTTGTGCATTTTTTATATTTTGGAATGGTTAGGGAATAATTTTGCACGAATTGCTTTATTTATCAGTATGAACGTACTATCATTTATATGGTAGAATATAATATTCATTTATTACGCTATCGTACAGAAACATGACAGCACGAACATTCGCGCAAGCGCCCTGCGCCGTCTAACGAGTTTTCGAACAGGTAAAGTGTCTTGAAGAGAGTTTAGAAGTTTTTACCCAATCCAAAAAAAGTGCGCAACGCCGCTAAAGAAGTTTTCACTTCAACAATTTAAGCGCAGTACGACTGCAAAAAACCGACTTTGATTTCGATAAGTAAGTCATCTAGATACATAAAAATTAAGTAGTTTCCTCGATTTCCCTGGAATCCTAACATCAGATCCAGACTAAGTAGAAAAGGCTGGTCCCATGGCAAAGTACGCTTTTTCAAATAAAAGAAGAATTTTTGAAATCAGCTTAGAAACACCTCCTCCTATTTTTAAGTCAGTTAAAAGAGAATTATTGGCAAAATTTTGTCCATCCGTTCATAATATTAAATACCAAAAATGCTATGTTATGTTTATATGCCAATAACATTTGTTTACATTACAAATAAAAAATTAAAAAGATATGTTGTAATTTATTACAGTTAGTACACTTACATCAATACCAGCAACACTTTCGTACATTTGGAGTAAGTCCATATTATTTATGTCATACATCTTAACCCCCATAGATAAACATACTCTGCAAACCTAAAAACATCAATTATCTTATAATCCACAAAAACTACACATAAATATAGGGATTCCAATCTGGAAAAACGGATCCGGTAATCAGGTGGATCCAGCATCATTAAAGAAACATCCGCTACCAATACATCAGATTTCCGTGTTTGTCTAGGCTCAGTTGTAGAATAGATAGCTTCCTGCCAGGCCGATCGTAAAAGGCGAGCATAGGCTTACCGTCACTAGCACCGTGACATCCTACTAGGTGGTAGAGTTTTGCAGCAACTCGCCTGGATTGGTACCACCTCATCTATTCCTGCCACCATAACGTCAATGCTTGCCATTGACGTGTTCCGGCCTGAAGGGTAAGATAGACGGTAAACTTACTTTTGTCAACCTGAGGCCTAACATCCTGGCCTCAGGTTGGCAACGCACCATTACCACCTTTGGTGTCTCTCAGAATTTCTTACCATCCGTTTGCTTACTTGCCTTCCAATATCATAAAAAAAAACGACGGGTTGCACTCCGGGAGTGCCGGCAGAAGTGAAAACTTGAATATTAACGTTGTGCATTTTTGATATTTTGGAATGGTTAGGGAATAATTTGGCACGAATTGCTTTAATTATCAGTATGAAAGTTCTATCATTTATGTGGTATAATCTTGTGCTTAATCAGACATTTGTGCATTCTCACTGCAAGCATACAATCCGTAAAATGCACTAGTGCACCTTATTAGTACTATCTATTAGTATTCTGTGCTAAACCATGAAACTTTAACTACTAGTAAGGTAGGTAGCATACTAAAGTTTCATGGTTTCGGCCATTTCATAATTTACCTCGGCCAGTTAAAATAGTAGTACTAATGAGATAAAATATGACGAAATATTAATTAATTTTTCAAACTTATACATAATTCAATTCAATATAATATATACAATATCGATTTTCCTTCTACTATTATTTCCTTTGTTAAACTTACAACTTTCGAAAACAGCTAAACTTCTTCACAATGTTGTACTGCAATTTCTATTAACTGAGAAACTATAATATAAATAATTTACATACACCTACAAGTCGCAAACAAATTAAAAGACATTTTACTAAACTAATATCTATTTTATCTACCACAAACTGCAAAGCATTCGAAGCAAGAAACAATTTTCACTTTACAGTACAATTATTTAGTATCTTCACACTCATATCCCCGAAGAGGCAGACAGAGGCACAACCAAGGCACCCACGATTAGCCGAAGAAACTAAGCCCGACAATATGATTGGAAATTGAAAATATACAAAATCTAATTTTTTGTAGCATGACCTGGAAATCGAAGCCGGGACCTCAAGAAGTCAAGTCCAACGCTGGACCGCTAGACCACAGAGGCGATTATTTAATACTGGAGAACCACGCGAGAAGCCGAATTGCAGTAGTTTTTGCAATTTTACACTCACTTGGACTGGTATTATCCATTGCTAATCCTATACTAAATTATATTAGGAAATATGTGAGCTATACAAAAACAGCAATGAATCTACGTTTTATTTTAGATCTCGCGCAAGCAACCTGCGCCGCCGTCTTGTTCCGCATGCGCAGTGCGCTGTCTTACGTTCTGACGATCTGACGCGAAATTAGAAGTTTTTACCCATTCCAAAAAAAGTGTGCAACGCCGCTAAAGAAGTGTTCACTTCAAAAAAATTTTTGTTGCATGAGTAGGTACTTGTTGCATATTGTCTTCATGACTATTTGCTGGCAATGTCAAAAAGTTTAGAGGCTGGAGATATCTTGTAATATTTGCAGTTCTATTTGAAGTCGACTAGAACAACACTATTTATTTCCTACAATCGAATTTTCAAAATCGAAATTGATTTTCTTATAACACACAATTCTGCTAAGATAATTATTATAAACAGTACTCTACTTAAAATAATTAATAATTATAACTTGATTAAACTAAATTGTAAACAGTGGTAATTATTATATAAAGTAATTATTATGATAATTGCGCCACTCATTAATAGTGAATACCACTCAGAGTGTGGGTGATTTTTTGATGATTGCATACTAGCTTGAAAAGTTTTTGGTTTGTTCCACCTTAAAAGTTTTGTTTTTGCATTTGAAAAATTAGAATCAACTTTCATTAATCTATAAACATGTGTGTATTTGGTCTATAGCTGCCATACATTTTTTTTAAAGCTATATTCCAACACAAAAGGATTGTATTGATAAAATTCTGAGTTATTCACAAAAATCCTGCCCCTGAAATTTTTAAGCTTTCTCTAACACATAAATCGATAACTATTGAATTTAAGGAAAAACATGATAGAACAAAAGTTTTTGTCAAGAAGTTAATTTACAGATAATTTTTTGATGAAAGCGAGCTTAAACTTTTTCATAACTGATTTTTATACTAGCATACCCCAGATTTGGGGGACCTTGTTTACACGAGGTTAGCAATTCAAAATTAATATTCAAAGTAATAGTTTTTGTACATGTCTCACCAACAAGTTATTTTTGTTGACCAGTACATTTCTTTACATAGACCTAGAAAAACTTTTCTAATTTTATTTACACACAAAAAATATTATGTACACATAAAGGTTAATAACCTGAACTAATTGTAATGATTTAAAAGATATTAAAAAAGTATCCAATGGGTAGCACAACCTCTACAGAATAAAATTTTGCAGCCTGTATGGAATAAAATTATGTTATTTCAATGCTGCTTACCTTCATAGTGAACAAAAGCTGAAGAAATAGAAATTCTGCAAAATAAGATACAATTAACAAATATTTCTTATCTTGATATCCAAAGCGGACTATTGCTTTCTGTCTGACTTAAGAGCTTTTATTTTCAAAGGTAAATAATACATATTTCTTACCATACAGAAATTCAAAATGTTTGCTGTCCAATATTACAAATCTGGTGTTTTTTTAACTTCTGACTGAAGAAGAGGGGTATTATTAAGTTTGACATGTCTGTCTGTGGCATTATAACTTTTCAATGAATGGACCAATTTTCATGATTTGTTTGTTAGAAAACTGATGTGATTAAGATGGTTTTAAGCTACATTATGTGTTGGTTTTGCCAATGGCTATTCAAAATTTTTGATTATTAAGTTACCAAAATATATTAAAATCAAGCACCTGTATACAGTTTCACTCTTAAAATGTTAGTTGCTAATGTATTGAATTTAATAAAGCAATAACAAAGTCACTTCTTACAACAGGATGTGTTTCTTAAGGATGAAAGCTTATTTGAAATGTATATAATAGGTACTTTTATAGATTAGTAACAATTGCAAACAAATCTTTTAAATATTAGTGAGTAGATCAGTTGTTTCTAGCAGTTCCAAAGACATAACTTTGCTTATACTAATCACATTTCCATAAAATGAAGCCGATATTACTTCTGGGTAATGAACAAAGGGTATAATAATATACCCATACAGGTAATGAAGCTATCTATTAATAAACATTTCCAAAAAAAGTATGTTATGACTAACAGCACAATAACCTACTTGAGCTGCTAAAAAAAATATTATTTGAAACGATTTGTAATCTTTTGTTAAAAACTTGAGATAAAAACAAACACAAAACCGTCGCTTATCATTTTTTTTTTAATTTTTTCCCAGTCGGGGAAAGGCAAAGGATCTGTGCCCATACAGCCACGTCTTATCTTTTTCTTGTTATAAATTTTTAATTTATGTCTTCCGTATTTATTCTTTATTTCAGTCGTTAGTCACTATTTACACAGTCTTGTGTGGGTCTTGAGTAAAGCGGTGGTTTCGTTACACAAGCTCGTTTATGAGATTTGGCGGCAGCGAGGAAATTCACGATACACTAATTTCTTCATGATTATTTCATTAGTGCACTTTCACTGAACAAAATCAAACTAATTCCCACTTAAATTAATCAATTTTACTCATATTTTACACTAAATTCAAAAATTGTGCAAAAATTACGACCATCTTCATTCACGATGGCGCCAAAAACTCCGTCGCTTATCATTGTTGTTGTTGTTTTTTATCCCGTTCGGGGAAAGGCAAAGGATCTGTGTCCATACAGCCACGTCTTCCGTATTAATAAATCTTTTTCTTGTTAAATATTTTAAATTTATGTCTTCCGTATAAATTATTCTTTATAATATCAGTCATTAGTCACTATTTAAACAGTCTTGTCTGGGTCTTGAGTAAAGCGGTGGTTTCTTTACACAAGCTCGTTTATGAGATTTGGCGGCAGCGAGGAAATTCACTATACACTAATTTCTTCATGATTATTTCATTAATGCACTTTCACTGAACAAAATCAAACTAATTCCCACCTAAATTAACCAATTTTATTCATATTTTACACTAAATTCAATAATTGTGAAAAAATTACGACCATCTTCATTCACGATGGCGCCAAAAAAAAACCCGTCGCTTATCAGTTCACAGTTGTCACCACTGCCTACTTCTTCTTCTTTCTTTAGGTTTTGACAATCTCGTTAGTATTTTGCCATTAGTCAAATAGAAAGTTGCATCAAATTTTATATCAATTATAATTAGTCATCAGTCATAAGTCGTCAATACGTCATGTCAGGCTCTTCTGGGGAAAGCGGTGGCCTTTTTACACAAGTTCATGTAATGACATTTGGTGGCAACGAGGAAAAAATACGATACGCTAATTTCTTCAGAATTATTTCATTTGTGCACTTTCACTGAACAAAATTGTACAAACTGCCACCAAAATTGACTAATTTCACTTAATATTAATATGAAATTCAATAATTATGAAAAAACTTCGACCATCTTTTCTCTCGATGGCGCTAAAAAACCCCACAGACTGCTTAGAGATACTACGTATCAGACTGCTGACTGACGAATAAAATGGTTGAGTTTTGGCGCCATCGAGAGAAAAAATGGTCGAAGTTTTTTACATAATTATTGAATTTCGTGTTGATATTGAGTGAAATTGGTCAATTTTGGTGGCATTTTGTACAATTTTGTTCAGTGAAAGTGCACAAATGAAATAATCACTAAGAAATTAGCGTATCGTGTACTTCCTCGTTGCTGCCAAATCTCATTCATGAGCTTGAGTAAACAGGCCACCGCTTTACATGACTGAGCCTGACATGACTTCCTGACGACTTATGACTGATGACTAATTAAAATTAATTGAAATTGATATAAAATTTGATGCAAATTTCTACTTGATTAAATTAAAGAA
>NJDC01058207.1:5375-17977 GCA_002245475.1 Calephelis virginiensis | reverse complement strand
CACACACACACACACACTCACACTAAAAACTACCACCGGATCCATTGCCACACATTGAGAAGATTCGGCAAGAAACTCAGCGGGCTTGTCTTTTTATCCTTATTCTGTACATATTTATTAGTATTACATCACACATTATTACGAGTAAGAAATTGGTAAGAGGAGCAATTAAGACCAAACACTCTTATCCGATAGATATTCAGCAATGGCTTGAATCATTTAGTTTATTAGTATTATTTTTCGTTTATATTATTTTTCATACGATTTCACTTTGACATATTTTTTAAATTTATTTAATGGCAGGTCTTTCATATAATCGGGAAGTTTATTGTAAAAGCGTATACATTGGCCCATGAAAGAATGGCTAACTCTGTTGAGACGGGACACATGCACAGCCAGTTTGTTTTTATTCCTCGTATTTACATTATGAATATCACAATTTCTTTTTAATGAATGTAAATTCTTTTGAATATATATAAAATTTTCAAAGATGTACTGAGAAATAACAGTTAAAATATTAATTTCTTTGAATTTTTCCCTCAGGGAAACTCTTGGACCTAAGTCGAAAATTGCTCGTATGGCCCTCTTTTGTAAAACAAATATAGTATTTACATCTGCAGAACTCCCCCAGAGAAGAATTCCATATGACATAATGCCGTAAAAATAACTAAAATAAACAATTCTAGCATTGTCAACTTAAATAAAGCTCATAAAGCTTGGTCTAAAAGTAAAAATAACATTCATTATTTATTTTCCTGTAATTCCGGAATCCTAGGTCCGCTCTTTGAAAGTGTCACATTTGTAATAAAAAATTCGAAAGTAAAGCGTAGCTTGTAATCTAGCCGTGAATACTATTTGCATAATGTCTCAGGTGTTCATTTTTGCTTGGAGTCCATGTCCAGTCCGTGTCTATTTAAAATCATCTTACTAAAGAATTCTTTGGGAATCTATGAGAACAGAAATTTAAATTAGTATTACTTAAGTTACATCACAGACTACTCATATATATATATATAAACACATCGAAACATATAATTTATAGACTAAATACAACTAAATTAAAATAAAGACAACTAAATTTGCTATCAAATATTAATAAAACGATTCATATGCTAAGCAAATCTCAGCCTTAAGTAGAAATGTTTTTTGTAAAACTTAATTTGGCTAAACAGAAAATTCGACATTCATCGATATTCACGACGTCACCGCTTTGTCAAGCCCTAGCGTAACCAAACAATTTACTATTTTATTTGATATCTTGGCTAAATCTAGTAAAATTAACAAAATACAGTTATATAAAACAATACAAATAAATACGTTGTTGTAAAAATCCCTTTTCGGGCCAGGTTAATTGCAAAAAAGTGACAAAACAAAGTTCTAAATATTTCAACAACAAAATTATATTTACATGTAAAATGTGTCCTATTGGAGTTGTTACATTCTGTAAAGTCACATGCGCACACATGCGCTTACAAAACACGATACTAAACTTGCTCGTAAATTCCCTTATTTTTTAATAGTAACGCCCATAGGCACATACATCAATTGTCTTTTGATCAGTCATTAAGTCGACATTTCCTATACAAAATTGTGACTTAATGATTTATTAAATTGTCTAATTATGGTCGCAAATTTCACAGCGAGCCGGAATTACAGCAACGCTTTGGACCTTGCTTTGGACTCTTACTCGCTTAGATATTGTCACATTGTAACTGACTCACTCTCTCTTTTCCTCTAAGGCAATTTATACCTGATAAGGCATTTTCGCTTAAATTAATTAAAAAGTTTAAGTTAAAGTAATTAAAAAGTTTAATTATAAATTATATTGTTGCAATTTTCTATTTGATTAATGGCAAAATGCTAACGTGAATGTCAAAACCTAAACAAAGAAAAAAGAATTATAAGAGGAAGGGTGGGAGGGGAAATAGCTTTCAGAGAGTTTTGGCGCCATCGTGAATGAAGATGATCGTAATTTTTTCACAATTATTGAATTGAGTGTAAAATATGAGTAAAATTGGTTAATTTAGGTGGAAATTAGTTCGATTTTGTTCAGTGAAAGTGCACTAATGAAATAATCATGAAGAAATTAGTGTATCGTGAATTTCCTCGCTGCCGCCAAATCTTATAAACGAGCTTGTGTAACGAAACCGCTTTACTCAAGACCCAGACAAGACTGTGTAAATAGTGACTAATGACTGAAATAAAGAATTAATACGGAAGACATAAATTGAAAATATATAACAAGAAAAAGATTTATTAATACGGAAGACGTGGCTGTATTGACACAGATCCTTTGCCTTTCCCTGACTGGGATAAAATTAAAAAAAATAGCTGTCAGAACTACGACGTCAACATCTAATCTTGTACCATAGACTTAACGTCGAAGGATTTATTCCACAGATTTACACCCGAGTGTTTCACGTAAATATTAAAAAGTATCTCTATTCAGTTTGTCTTTTTCATTTTTTGTTTCCAAGGTTGTTAAAAAATGCAAACCTATTTTATAATGTTTTGTTCATTTGTGTATACATGTTTAAGTGTAATAACCAAATTATAATAATCACTACAGCATATTCTATAATATAGAAGGACTGAATATTTTAATGTGTATGTACGTCGTAAACAAACATGGAAAAGAAAAATGCTGTAAGTCCTATAGAATTCTTATCAATGATAATGCTAAAAAAGTTCTGAAAGCCTATATTATTTCAATGATTTTGAATAGAAAAGCATTTTTGTCTACAAAGACCTAGATGTTTAATAGTTGTCTGATTGTAATTGTGTCGACTGTTCATTACATCCGTGGCAGACCAAGAAACAACTACTTATAATAAATAATTGCCTTGAGGTTTAATTACTCTTATAATTTTAAAATGAGTTTTCTTTTGGGTTCCGTTATCTGTAGCAAAATTAAACAAACGAAAGTATTAAGATTTTGTTCCACAATATAATAGAAACATTTATTTAATAATCTTTACCTATTTATTTTTAACTTACACTAGATGCTCTTACCAAACTTTTTTAAAAAAAATTTGATAATATGATTTCCCAAAGTTAGTAAGTAAGTAGTAAAGTTAGAAAGTACCTATGTACATTCAAAATCATCTTAAAATAAACCAAATTATCTTGTGATCTTAGATTAGTAAGTATATGTATTATTTTAAATGTACAACTAATATCACCAGAAGAAATACACCGGTGATAAATTGTAAAGAATACAATTTGATTTTTATTTCCAGGTTTTACCCGAGCGACTATTAAAAGCTTCTGCAGTCTACAATGTAAGTATAATATACTGGTAGCCCATCCTGGTTTTGCTCGGTTGCTATTTTGCCTAATTTAATTTCCATTTTTTACTGTAAATAATGTATCCTAAGATCATCAGAGATAATGACAGCTTCAAATGGTAAAAGAAATTTTCAAATCTGTCTTTATATCTGACGGTAGCGCCACCTACCGGGTCCAATTTATTTTTAAACCATGGGAATACCCATATAAAATTTCAACACAGTTTAGCCATTTAGAAGTTATGTGAAAAAGATTATTGTGGAAGAATAGTTATCACCCATTTTCCTGTAGGAATATAGTATTCTCCTGCTGTAAAATGTAGCTTTTGTTTTTCAAAGTAGCCTATGTTTGTCATTGATGATGGCCGCTTCTAATGGTATGAGATTTTTTCAAATCGATCATTTCTGAGTTAATTTAATACAAACGAACAAACAGTCAAATCTTTTCTCTTTATAATGTTACAGTAACAGTAATAGTAATTTATGTTTCATTTTATTTTTATGAACATAAGACTATGTGATCTGATAATTTTATTTATAGATAAATAATTGTTAATTCCTTATTTAAGGATTCACTGTTATATTATATGAGTAGCTATTACTTTCTTATATGAAGTAGTCTTGGATATTGTATCTTCAAACATCTTCAAGGCAAATATCGTGAAATAGTTATAAAATTACAAACATTTGTGGCATAACAATAAAGCTAAATAGACAGCTTAAGGTGACCTATACCTTTTTTTCATTGATATTGGAAGGAAACAAACAGATGGGATTCCTGATGGTAAGATGCCGTGCCATGCCGCCTAAAGACACCGAAGGTGATAATGGTGCGATGCCAACCTGAGGTTGCAGTGTTAGGCCTCGACTAAAATTTAGTTTACTGGCTACCTTATCCTCCAAGCTTTAACATGTCAATAGCAAGCACTGACGTTTTAGCGGTAGGAATAGGCACGGCGGGTGGTACCAATCCGGGTGAGTCGCTGCAAAACTCGGCCACCTAGTCATATGTTATGGTGTTAGTGACAGTAAACCTATGCTCGCCTTTTACGAGTTGCCTGGCAGGAAATCAGAAAGTCTATTCTGCAAAGGAGCTCAGACCAACTTTGGGAAAACTATATGCTTACATGGGTCTCAAATTATAAATGTTAGTTGGACTGTTTCTAAAAGGTCTTGTTATATCTGTAATTCCTGTTAGATCGTTTTGACTTGCGACAACTGACTTGTAAATGCGCTACCAGCCTAAAGCTTAGTTGAGTATGTTGCGTAAGTAATTTACTGACAATTATATCCTTCAAACTGCCACGAACCTGACACAAGCAAGCACCGACATTAGCAGGAAAACGTCAGGCAGTTAATGAACATATATCTGCACTTGTGGATAATCCTGTAATATAAATTACTAATTACTTGCACCAATAGCTGACGGAGTTGTCACTATCCCTCACTATAAAATCGCATTATCTACTTTGTTGTTGTTTCTATAATTTTCTTATTTCAATATAGGTCTGCAGGGTGTGTTTGGCAGTGGGTGGCAAGATGTATCACAAAAGTCAGATGAAATTGGATGTTATGTATAAATATACTGTTGGTGTAGAAGTAAGTACCTTTTATTCCCGAAGCAAAAATTATAGGTGTACGGCAAGCTAGCCGAGTGTATGTATGTGTCTGTCTGTGGCAACCTATCTTCCAAATGAAAAGATCTATTTTATTGCATGTTTTAATAGTTTTGTCCGTCTAGTCACTTTGTCAGTCATTAATAAGCTCATGCTCACCTCTTGTCTGTCCCACAGGCTACCTGTTTCGAAAGAACAGAGTTTATCAAATTTAGGACTATTTAAGGCAGCTGAATTATAGGAAAGGGAGATAATGCAGACAAGTTACTCTTTCCTTGAAGCGATAAAATATGTATAAAACCTTAGATCATATATCTTTAATCGAGAGTCTTAATCTGTTCTTCAAGTATATTTTTTCCTATTTAACTTACAACATATACGGTTATGTATGTTCGGGTGAAATCTTAAAAGTTGTATTTGATCCACTTCTTGGCTACCGATTAAGCCGAAATTTTGCATAACTGTGTGAATCGGATGGCGTTGCAAAAATATGGTGATGGAAGCGAAGGTAGCCATATCTATTCTAAAATTTTCTTATCGTGTTTGGTCTAATTTGTTATATCTTGACTCATGAATAGTCTAAAAAAACTTCACAAGTCAAAAAAAAAAGGTTATCACATTGTCTGTGACGTGTTAAGCACATAAAAAAAACACAACATGTTTTAATTTCAGAACTCTTTCTGTGCTTTTAAAGGTTTTCCGCAATGTTTTAAATAAAGAAACGATATTAAAATCGCGAGCGTAACAGCAATAATTAAGTAGTGCTCAATGCCGACGGTACAAAATAACTTTTTACCGAAAGAACATGTGTATAATTTGGATATTATTGTTCGGCAGATTTCGTCTAACGAAGTGATGCCGCAAATGTTATGTTGGGAGTGTTCGGCGCGACTATTATCGGCATACAAATTCAAAGAGAAAGCGAAGATTGCAAATGAGCTTCTTGCTACTTTGGCTCAAAAGACCAAAATGGTATGTGAATCAAATTATTTACGCTTTACAGGGGATTGTACAATATCATAATCAATGTGCTGTGAACCATTGAAGAGGTAGGTACTATAGCAGGCAGCAATTGGGTACTTGCAAAATTAACTAATTTTATCGATGGTCCAGATAAACCTGCCAAGCTTTCGGTAGGAATATATGGAAAACTAGCTGTACCGGCGACTGTCTGTAGTCGACGCTAATCCTATTCGAATATGTTAGTCGGCATAAATTGTTAAATAAAGACAAATGCCACAAAAGTATTCGTTTTTTTGCGGGGATTAACCGGTGTCATGAGACTACCTACACTACTATATTACCAATACCTATAGACTACTATATTATTTGTAAGCTGCATAGTTATTGCAATTTGTTTGCTTTTTATTTTGGAGGATATCAGCCAACAAGCCCACGGCTCTTCTGATGGTAAGAAATAAGAAATAACGCCCTATTTCTTCAGTGGAGTGTAGATAAGTAGTTGTAGCAAGTAGTTTATCAACTAGGCTGAATTTTTATACTTTTCTATTTTCTGTAGTGTACATTCGGGGAAAATTGATAGAATATTATCTTAAGTAATAAGTAGAAACTAAGAACTCGTTTATGATTCACTTTATTTGTATTACTAGCTCGATACTCTCTGTGAAAGATGTGTAGATATATTTACAAACTACAGCCCAGATTTCAGGTAATGTTATTTTGTCACATTATACTGAGTGTTCATAAGTCCGTGATTTCTAAACTACCCAACTTACAACTTTGAAAAAACACAGGACAATCTGTAATGCAGACTGACTTCCCGTCTTCGATTTAATTCCGTAAGAGATTTAATATCCCAGTCCGTAGTCCGCAAAACACCAATAGCAACTTGGAGCGTAAAGCGGCGCAATATTTGCTATCGTCAGTATTTTATTCTTGTTTGTCCTGTGATATCATATTGAAAAACCTATATTAAGTCGTTATAATGATTTAATAAATTTTCCAGCTTACAATTCAAGACACTGAATATATAAATACAGTTAATAATCATTTACAATCCACACTTTCTGCAAAACATTTTGTAGATAATTACGACTTGATTGTTCAAGACGAAATCGTGGAGGAAGAATATCTTGATATAAATATATTTACTGATCCATATGTATTAAATGGAAAAAGTATTGATTCCGTAGTAAAAAGTGATGACGTTGATGCATATACAACACATTTACTCAACCGAAAGGAAATTATAAAACAAGAAAACATGTATGATGATATTAAGACTTATAAAAAAAAGAATACAAAGGACAACACTAAAATTGAACATGTTATTATTGCTTTGGACAACGGTAATGAGTATGATCTGGATATCAGTCATTTCAATGATTTGAATTCCAGTAATGTTAATGATTCGGACACTGGTAATGTCAATGACTTGGACGCCAGTAGTGTCAACGATTTAATTAATAGTAATAACAGTGATGTAACTAATAATAATTACAATTCTAATGATAGCAAATGCAACGAATTTAATGAAAGAAATGTCATTGATTTAGATAATAGGAACATGTTAGACTCAAAAGCAATGCTTGAAATGATAAAAAGGAGAGTTTCAGCGGTGGAGAAAAAAGTAGTAAAGGAACCATTTGATCAAAGTATCAAATTAGAATTTCAGAAAAAATGTGATAATCCCATTTCACTGACACCGAAAAAAAAACCTGCTGTAAAAAAAAGCAATAAGGTAAAAAAAGAACCGAAGATAAAAGCTCAATCGATTGATATAAAAAAAATGTTACAAAGCAGCGAAGATGGCGTCATAAGATTGGCCATATCAGAAGAAGACAATGCAGAAGTTAAAATAGACGATATAGAAAATATTTTAAAAGGCGATAGTAATAATATGAGTAATGAAAACTTGAACAAAGTTAAGTTGGTGAAATTAAAAAAAGTAACTGGAGCAGAGAAAAAAGCTCTTGAAGCAGCCAAAAATATTGTGCCGTTTATAAGAATTCCCCCTGCAATCACAAATGCAGTAAAAAGATCAGGAATTGACGCAACAAAATCTCGACAAATTTTTGGTATTGAAACGTCTGTCATTTTTATATTGTTATCTGCTGTATGTTTATTTTGTTTGCTTCTGACAGAAAATGAGGCTTACTTTAAGTTTGACGTGTCTCTGTGGCTTCATAACTTTTGAATGGATGGACCAATTTCGATGCGGATTTTTTTGTTTGAAAGGTGACGTGGTCGCATGGGTTCTTAGCTACATTACATAAAGGTTTTCTCTGGGCTTTCTTAAAATGTTTCAATTTTAGTGTTATATTCAATACACATTCAGTGACAACATAACAGTAACTTTTACTTGTAATGATCTTAATTAAAAAAGTCAATCTCTGTTTGTGTGTGTTGTGTGTGTGTGTGTGTGTGTGTGTGTGTGCGCGCGCACTTGCGTGCGTGCGTGCGTGCGAGGATGCGTGCATGTGTGCGTGTGTATGTGTGTCTGTGACATCGTAGCTCTTAAGCGAATGGACAGATTTTGATGCGGCTTTTTTATTTAAAAGCTAACGTGCTATGGAGATCTGTCAAGCTTTTTGTACTATGTGTATTTATACATACATATATGATTGTAATGAATGAAATGGATCTTTGTTGTCCGAAATAAAGAATTTATTTGTTTATTTATTTAGGAGTAGATTGAAAAATATTAGGCCTTACCAAAAAATAACCCATACGTAGTAGTACGATTAAACGACGTAGTAAGACGCAGTGGTAATCAAAGTTGATACTCTGACCTCTTTCAAGATAATCAATCATAATCACATCCTTCGAGGTCCAGAGTACTTTTCCATTAACTTATTTGCTGACAAAATCGCCTTAGTCCTTTTAGGGGGCGCTGAACCAGGTCTTCTGCACCTTTTCGATAAACGCTTGTTTCGTCATTGTCCATTCAAAAAGTCGTCTACATCGGCTTCAAATAACTCTAATCACGTGAAATAGACAATCGCGTCCTTTTTTGTTCAGCTGAAAGCAGTCGTGGAAAAAGAGGTGGGCTCTTCCACCACCACCATCAACGACTGTGATATTGTGAGTTTGTTCATAAGAGATGACTATAATCTCGCCTATCTCTCGTTTTTAATTTGCGGTCTCCCATAATTAAATCAAGTACTTTTTTAATATTTTCGTCAGTCAAACGTCAAAGGCCTTCTAGATTCGGGTTCATCTTTCACACTCCCTTTGTCACGCTTACACGCTGCCATCCATTGACGAATAAATGAAATGAAAAACAGAACAGAACCCCCTAATGTACACCATGGATGGCTTCCGATGGTAGCCCTTTCTTGTGGAGGTACTTAATGACGCCAAAATGCTCGACTTGCTCCATTTGCAAACTTATTTTCATCTTTCACACTCTCCCTCTGCCACCTTTGAATTCTGCCATCCATTTTTTGACGGATAAATAATACTGAGCAGAATCCTCTAATGTACTGATCATATCATCATGGATCACTTTTGGTGATAGCCCCTTCTTATGGAGATACTAAATGACAGCACACCGCTCGATTTTCTGTATTTGCAGAAAGCAAGTTTTATCGCTTTATTAAAAAAATGATAAATCACAACTGCACAAGTTTTGAAAAGCACATAATTTACAACTCTGAACTGAACTAAATAATGTGTGTAGATTTGATTTTTAGAATTGAATGGATCTGTGTTAGGCCGAGTACTTTTCAATCCACCCTCGTATGACATTTGTTAGACCTAACATTTAAAACACTGACCAATGCTGGTACAACTAAGCCAGTCTGATAATGGAGCATGAAAATTGCAGACGTAACCCTGAAATACCCACTGGTAAACTTGATGGTTTGGACTAGTCAGATTCGTCTTAATCTGTTAGATACTAAGTAGATCTGTTTAGATTTTTTTAATAACGAGGACTTGACAAGGATTTGATGAACAACTTTGAGGTAGCTGATGGATCATAGTTTAGAAGTTATATGTTATGTTTCGTAATATTTCCAGTTTATCGAAAGCACATGAGGAACAGAGGTGTTTTAAATATGTGTGTGTGTGTGTCTGTCTCTGAAATTATAAAATAATATTCGAAGTGATTTTTGTCGGGGGCTCAATGTTTTTTTTTATTTTATGATTGTTTGTGATGCCAGTTATTGTTAAGAAATGTGTTGATACAAACTTTTAGTATCTGTTAATGTCAATCGATACGTAGTTCGCCGGGTCACCAAGTATTGTATATAAGTAGCCTACCTAGCAAAGTATACCTACTACAATATCGCTCCGATGTGTCGTAGAGAAATACGGCATATACACTTTCCCACCTAAATTTGTATGGAGTTATGGGTATTATTATAGTACGCAAAATAGAGACCATCCTTACTATTAATGTTTGTAGGCAAAATGTTGAAAATTGTCGAATTACAAAAAAATCCGGGTGATCAAAATATTGTACGGCGAAAAATAGGTGTCTTAAGACGAATACCAGGTGTGAAAAGGAAAATAGATCTAGTGCCAAAAAAAAAGAAAGAAAGAAAAGGAGGAAAACAGAAAATAAAAGTACGGTATGTGAAAAATTGATTTAGGTTTATTGAATTATTTGCTCCACTTCTGGCAAAGGAAGTTATTTTATTATTTCTTCAAGACAGTCAACTTTATTGCTAAGGTCTAAATTTAGCTCGTGTTTGTTCGAGTCCTCTGAGTACAATAGACCAAAAGACTATATAATTGTTTGGCAGCTCGTTGCAGGTGAGTGTTGGTTAAATGAGTCATTACCAACAAAACCACTCTATTGCGTCATTTATTGGGCCGCCATTGCAGAATCCTAAATTCGAAGTCTGACATAAAAATAATACTATCTTTTTAGTTATTCAAATGTTTTTTTTAAAGATTCAATTTATTTGTCTACTAGCAGTTTCACACACTTTCGTCTGCGTAACTTGGCTTCTACTGCACCGATTTTGATGAAAGAAAGCCTATGTCACTCAAGGATAATGTAGCATTCTAAGGATGAAAATTTTTTTAAAATCGGTCCAGTAGTTTCGGAGCCTGTTCATTTCAAACAAACAAAAAATTAAACTTTTCCTGTTTATAATGTTAGTATATATTTAAAATATCAGTTACATTTAACAGATTCGAATGAGCTTTGAACTGGTCTATGGAAATATTAATACATACTATTTCTTCCTAAAAAGTTCGTTAAAATACTATTTTTATTTCATGTATTTTATACAGGGTTACATCTAAGCACCAGCGAAATTTTGTGAAATAGTTTGGAATCGGTAACACTAAGGATCTATGAAAAAACTATAAATGAAAAATAGAATCAATTTATAATTTTTATCTGACGCAAAATACAAATTGCATGGTAATAAAATAAATAAAGCATAAAACTGGTTCCCACAGACCGCAGTCGCATTCCGGTGTCGTCATGACCCGTACTAGGTACGACACAGTGTGATAAAAAGTTAAGCAATTTTGTGGACTGTTCCAAATTAATGTTTATATAAGTAAATATTGCAATTTGAAAATAATATTTAAAACGCATTTTATTATTTTTTAAGCCTATGTAAATTTGACCGGCCCTTTAAAAGTAACCCTGTGCAATGATATATTTTTTTTAATTTAATCATTGTCATAAGCTATCTCGTTTCTATGGTAAATTACCTACATCGACTGCCTAATATTACGTATTTGACTACGGTGCATCGATATCCAACGAGATGCATTGTTAAAATGATTTATGACTCCGCAACTCAGCTCTTGACCGGCCTTATGTACCTACTACGAAGATACGCTTTTTTTCAGGAAAAAATATGATCCACGTCCGAAAATTCTCATAGACCAAACTATGATGTCTGTTAAGCCGCTCACTTTTGAAGAACAGCTCGCCAATCACGAAAAGCGGAAACAGTTACCTACGTACACCAGGATGCCGTACAAATGTACTCTCTGCTACTCGGGTTTCAACTATAGAGGGACACTTGAGTCGCATTCTTTGAGACATAGCGAGGTAAGTTCTTCCAACTATTACGAAGTCACGGGCTACAAAGATATACTTTTTTTCTTATTTAATATGCTAAAAATTAGTTGTTTAACGAAAGTGAGTTATTTTTAAGACTTGCAGCTCATAGTTAGTTAAGGTGCATTTGGAGCATAGTAAAGGTTTCAAGCATTAAATAATCTAAATTTGGTGTACTGCGAAATAGTATATTAAGCCCTTTATTTTTTGTAGTTGGAAATAACGATTTTCCACTTGCCATCAAATATCTTATGATAAAGTCTTTCAAGACAATCATAGTAATGAGGTAAGTATAGAATAGTAATTTAGCACCTAATTTTGAAATAAAAAAAACTGTCATCATATCATTTTAAATAATATATAAAAATAAACAAACAGTTAATTAACCCACTCTGGCCAAGTCATAGATACCTCAGGAAAAACTAAAGTTTAATATATACTTATTAACTCGCGGTTAAGCTGGGATTATCCAAATCCGGTAAACGTTATTTCTATAACAAGATTGAAATACTAAAAAAACACTAATGTGTGTGTGTTTTTTCGTAATTACGGAATATTGTATTTATACATACATACATATCTTCACGCCAAGTCCCGGTAGGCAGAGAGTATCGAGTGCCAGACCTCACGATCCTGACAAACATGTCTTGCTTCCTTCACATTCATAACCCTTTTCATACAAACACGCCGGTTTCGGAGACTCTT
>NJDC01058206.1:323282-333724 GCA_002245475.1 Calephelis virginiensis | reverse complement strand
TATGCTAGTGTCCGTAGCAGGTATTCAACCTCGTGTGACATTTTCCCAAACTCATGGACGTAGAATCTTCGCAATATCTGTTCTATTTAATGTTAAACTTAATAATAATCAGCTAATTTGATTGAAACTATAGGTGATTAAATAATTAATTATTTACGTTCCCCGAACCCTTTGAAGGGATTAAAGGAAGGGCGCTGGAGGCGCGTTAATTACTGGCGATTACGTCAATCGTTAGACAAGCACCGACGCCTTTATTTGCGATACTGTTTAGCTGAAAATAAAGTACCGTTTTCCAGATTTTTTTCAAGTGTAGGAAGGCAATAATATGAAAAAGTAAACATTAACCGTCTGACTACAAAAAAGAAATAACTCGCTTATTACATGTGTTACTAAACACTGTTTGAAATTGGATTCTCAACCAATGACATGCAGCTACGTTATCCACGTGTCTGTGTTAATGTTAATCGATTTTAAGCAGTGTTTAGTTAAACATGCCTCCTGTTTAACTAAACACTGTTAAAAAACTTTTTGTGATAAGGTGGTAAACGTTTGACGTCAAGTCTTTTAGGTACTCTTAATACGACGTTTCGGATTAAGAAAGAAATTAATTGTATTTAATTATTTTTTAATCAACTTCGAAGAAAGAGGTTATACTTTCGACTCTGACATTCTTTATGTATTTTAAATGATATCTTCGTCATTTCTGAATGGATTTCATAACATATTTTTCATGTGAAAGATTGTAATTCCAAGGTACTCATAGTGCCATCAAATTCGAATCTGATGATGGAATCTTAGGGAGTTGACAAAAATGCTCAATTTATGAGTACTTAGATGAGGACGTTTTCCCTGTGTTGCTACGAGTTCCTTTGCAGAATGGACCATCTCTCTTCCTACCAAGCTGATAATAAAAGGCGAGCATAGGCTTGCCGTCACTAACACCGTGACATCTGACTAGTGCCCGGTTTCTGAGGTACTTTTAACGGCAGTTTATCGATTCGATAGCGCTATTGATTTGATAACTCGTAGAAGTGCGTTTCTGAACATCGCATTGACAGATAAACTCCGTTTAAACTAAGGCTAACTTAACTCGCCATTTGGTGCCGTTTAACGGTTCCATAACTTTATTTGACGTTTGGAGTGTATTAACTACTTACATTTTTTAGGTTATTACGTGGTGATTGTTAGTCCTTATCTAAATTTCAAAAAAATTCTTTATACCTGCTCATTAAGGAAAAGCAATGAATAGTATCACAATAAGTAGAAGTAGCTCATCTGAGTCTGATATGGAAGTACTGGAGTTTATTTCCAATATTTCTATACCCAGAAACTTGAGACAAAGGAGAAATCCTTTCGAAATGTTTACTGATGAAGAGTTTACTTTAAGATATCGGTTTAGCAAGAATACTGTGATACATATCAGTGATATCATCAGCCCTGCTCTAGTTCCTTTTACGCTTCGTAAATACACGTTGTCTGTGTTGGAACAAATATTCATCGCATTACGATTTTATGCTACAGGTACATTCCAAGTTCTGATTGGTGATGACATAAACGTTCATAAAAGTACCGTGTCTAGAGTGTTTTATAAAGTAAGTAAGGAAATAGCGAAGTTGGGGAGGAGCAATTTAACAATTAAAAAGAAAATATCACTAGAAAACTATAAACATCAAACATCAATATTAACACGCGCGAAAGTTGTTTTGACGTTTCTTTTTTAATACTGACATTTTGTTGCACTTTGACAGCGTTCAATTCGGCCACTGCTAAAAAACAAATTATCATATTATAAGTTTTTAAATTAACTAATATTTGTTAACTCGTCTAACATTGAAAAAGATAATTTAAATCTATATATAAAATATGTATTAAAGCTGAAATTGTAAAGTTAGGGTCAAATTTTAGTTGTTAACTTCAAAAGACCCATCTAGTGTCAAAATTAGGAAATATTATTCGTTACATAGTTATTGAACGGCTCGTTGCGTATTCAGAAACGCAGTGACAGTTAACCGCCGTTTATCCCACAAATAACTTTATTGAACCAACAACTATTACGCACATAACTGACGTCTTCAGAAACCGGGCATAGGTGATAGATTTTTGGAGCGACTCATCGGGATTGGTACCACCGGCATACCTATTCCTGTCTCCATAACATCTGTGCTTTCCGTTGAAGTGTTGCGTTTTGAAAGGTAAGGCAGCCAGTAAACTTACTTTTCTTCGGGTTGGCAACGCACTATTACCATTTTTGGTATCTCTAGGCGGCGTGAATTTCCTACCATCAGGAAATCCCTCTGTTTGTTTGCCTTCCAATGTCATGAAAAATACTTAATCATTGAAATCGAGATCGATTTTTTTACAATTATACATTGCTAAAATTGTAGTTATAAAAATCTCTACTGCTTACAGGACTTCTAATTGACTACACGAGGTCTCGAGTTCAATTCGCGGATCGGGCAATTCCAAACGTGTACTCGTATCACATTGTGATATCTCACTTAATGCCAACCAATTTCAATCTTTTAGCATTTCAATGATATCTCCACCGCTAGAAATATAAAGTTACATGATCTTTTTCATTCTTTACCATCTAATCTACAGAGTCCAATAGGTCTTATAGGGTACATCTATGTTCGCTTTCATCTTGCGTCTTCATAAATCTCGGCATGACTATTGTTATTATATATTAGGCCATACACTAACTCTGAATCAAAGCGCGCCGGTTCATTCGCTAGTTCCCGTTGCTTTTCAAATAAAATTCAGTCATATTTTCTAATAAAAAACAACGTTGTTTTTATATTAGAAAATTGAAAAAAACTTATTTTCTTTTTGTTGCCCGTCTTGAGGATCAAACCCGGGACCTAGTGTTAAATCCAACACCGGAACGCTATACCACAGAGGCGATAATTATTTAATTTTGTTTAAACAAGTTATTAACAAAAAGGAATCGAATTTTAAAGAATATTACTTACGTACGACACAAATACTTAGAATTTACAACCCAAAATCCTCAAATGCCAAAGTAAAAAAAGAGGCTTAAACAACGAAAGGCGGAAAACCATAAAAAAAGTTTCGATTCACGCGACGTGAAATGAAAATCCCCAATTAATTGGTCCTGGGAATCCGATCAGTACTAAATTAAACATTTTCTCTTATTTAAAACCGAAATGAAGTCCATTTGAATTCGGTACGTCAGTAATTACAGAGTTTACGACGTGCAAAGCGTTTTCTCTAGAGAATATGTCCACAAACTTTAATGGCGAATGTTTTGGAACTTTTCAAATTAATTAATGCAGATTTTTATGGTATTTATGTGAGTTGACAGCGAACAGGCTTTCCTTATAGTAAAAGACAACATTGGCTCATAGACACCATAGATGTTACAGGTGCGTCGCGGTTTTGTAGACGGGATGTTAATCTTACTGTGCAGTTCCACTGGGAACCCTACAGTCCTTATCTTATGGATGGTATTGTAAAGCATTTTATGTTATTGATCGAAAACACAACGTCTCTTTTTCACGAACTCCAAAAAATTTTACCCGCGTTGGTTCCGACTTCTCCGTGTTGGTTAGGTCTTCCTCGTGTTGGTCCGGGCTTCCCCGTGTTGGTCCGGGCTTCCCCGTGTTGGTCCGGGCTCCTTTGCAGAATAGAACATCTGCCTTCCTCTCTTATATTATATTAGTGTTCATGTTCGCTGTCTTCTCATACAAAAAATACAATCGTATTGAAAACTGCCTCCTTTTTGCGTGTATTTTCAATTTTTTTTTATTAAAGTCAAATAGACAAGTGTGTGCTTCTCTCAGACTCAACACCAGGGATATCAAAGATACGTTTCTGAGCTTTTATAAGTGAGTCCGCTCTTTTCTTAAAGAATTACAAGATACAAATACTACTTTTTAAAAAACTTAGTTTTTCAATGTTGGTAAATTATCGTCCGCCATTTTGAATAGCCATTGATGTATCGCGTAAACGTTTCTCAATGCAATTCAGTACTACAGTTGAAGCAATCGCATTATCTACCGCTGATAGAATTCGAACGCAGCAAACGGAGCAACTTCGATCCAATTTAAAAGTTGGAAGGAAATTTTTCCAATCACAACTCCGAACGTAATCCCCGATTAAACTTTTCCAGTTACTTATTAATGTCTTTTGTTATTTAAATCAAATAGTCTAGTCATTCAAAGCCTGGCTATTATAAATTCTAAGACGGTTTTAATAGCGAAATTTCCACCTTTTTCAAAATTCAATTATTTTCTTCAACTTCTTATTTCTATTAATAAGTTTTTATTATATTTATTTATTTAATACTTTATTGCACGCAAAAAATAAAAATTCACAAAATACAGGAGAAGTAAAAATGCACAAAAGGCGAGCTTTTAAAAACTTTTAAAATGTAAAGGTCTGTTAGATAAGGCTTTGTTTGAAGATTTGTATACTACAAGCTATAAACTTATGCTGTTAATAATACATGTTTGTATTTGCTTTATTGTAAGTTTGATTGTAAGCAATTAAGAGTTCATTCATTCATTAGTATTGCAAATACAAAAGTGAGTATTGCTAAAAGGTGCAGATTTTAGTTTTCACGTCAAAACTGCTCAACTATTGCTGTTTTCCATTGATGATAAAGTGCTGTGTAGCAATTTGCTCGGGTAGGGATTTACCGCGTTGCCTAGTATCACTATCATGACTCTGTCATGTTCAGGTCGAAGGGTTGGGTAGCTTTATGATTAGTATAGGATAGCTGATTTTTGATTAAATAAGTGATCCATAAGTTTAAATGTTCTTAATATTTAAACCTTACGACAAAGTACTAAAAAAACTGTTGTAGTTGATAAAATAGTTAAAAAGTGGGCCATCGACGAACGCTCTCAGCTGATATCCATACATCGCGAAGGCCGGTGTATAGTCCGGTGAAGTTGTAAAAACCGCGAGGTTAGCAACATTTAAGTCATTCCAAAAAAAGGCCGCTCATTGATTAAGTAATTTAGATGATCCAGACACCTTAGACCTTATGTCAAATGAAAAAGCAAGCCCTTCAGCAGGTAACCGTCACAAAATTTGTGGAATTTACTTAAACTTTTCTAGAATAGGAATGATTAATAGATAGGTACATGTCTACTACAATTTTAAAAGAGGACATACTATGACAGGTTATGTAGGTATATAACGGCCAATATCAATAACCATTCTAAGATAAGAGATAGCGTTATTTAAGTTGTATATATTAAAATATCTTAGCAACAAAACTCTTGTAGGCCTATCACTATCTCTCTGAAGACAGGTTATTGATAATCATACCTTTAAATGAACTTACCATATCTTTCGTCTGATCTTCTTCTGTAGTCTCAATATCTACACTCTCGTCACTATCACGATCACTTTTTGATGATCTAGCTGGTGATGGAAGGGGTGATCGGATTGGTGAACGAACTGGTGAACGAACTGGTGAACGACTTCGTCTTGGAGATAAACTGCTTGGTGACCTATTTACATATTAATTACCATTATAGTTGAATAATTGCTTATTACCTATTTAGAAGGGCGAGGTTTCTTATTTGTTAATATTGTAATAAAATGATACTTTTTGTGTAAATTTAAACTGGCGGAATAGTCCTAAAATGGATTACAATTGTGTGGCTTTTTCGACCTTAGTTTTTCAACGCATCAGCAACATCTATGGTGTTTGTTAAGCGCGAGAGTTGCCGATTACAACCTGTACAGTCAACTACTTGTTAGCTTATTTCTAATAAAGAGACGTTTAGTATCCTCTTTTTAATCTTATAAAGTATGTATGTTACCTATTCGGAGATCGGCTGGGTGACATCACAGGTGATATTTGTGGAGATTCAACACGGGAGCGCACTGGCCGGAAGGCTCTTGGTTCTTCCATGGCACTGACATTGCTTAAAGCGGTCAACGTACCTATACAGAATAGTCACAAAAAATATTAGTCCAAGAGGATGGTTTCGTGTATTTTTAGTGATGTTCATTGGGCAAAGTAGCTGTCAAATGAGTATTTGCTGTCTCTAGTAACCTGTCTCTAGTAAGTAGTAAACTTGACATAGCAAATACAAAACGAGTCATTTGACAGCTATTTGATGTACACTTTACTATAATCAAGTATATATACATAGACATTAATATATTCACGCCAAATCCCTGGCTCAGTTGGCAGAGTATTAAGCGCCTAGTGTCACGATTCCTATGGACGTGGTTAGCTAGTCTAACTTCCTCCAAATTCAGTACTTCTTTCAAAAACCCACAACGGTTTCGGATATTTGACTCCACCCTTGGCCATAAAATGTTAACCTAGGTCTCTCTGGGTACCTACCTACAATCATCAATATGGAAGATATTCTCTCGCTGGGCATCTCATGGGTGCAAATACGATGATATTATAAAATTTGTCAAGCAGCATAACTTAGTACAAAAATTTGGATTAATGTGCCTACCACTTGAATTCAAATTTGGCTCTGTGTTGTTGATTATTTTTGTCCTTGGAAGCGCAGCGTTAAGAAAATACGGAACATAAGAAAGTTTCACTGTAACAATACCTGGTGACCACAGCGTTGGCTTTAGCCAGGGTAACGCATAGGGCAGGGGCAGACGTGCGCCCCACACGTAGTCTGCAAGTCGTGGAACTGGGGTGTGGGCTGGTGGACTAGCTGCACTCCTTTTGGGCTCGCTGTCTGTCTCGGGCCTGCGAATGGGAACCCTTCTGTGGCAAAATTTTAAACCGAACTTTGTGAATTGGTAGGAGTGGCCACTAGTGGAGTCATCTAGTAGATTAAGTTTTCTAATTAAGATTATTCCACTACCTATAGTCTATTCCAAATGCTACGATAGAAAAAAACGGGCTTTGACCTTTGCGTGCAAAGCAGGGCTATTCAACATTTCTTAATTCGCTATAAAAATGGGAAATATTTTTGTTATACATCTAAGATTTGACTTGCAGTAATTAAGCAAGTTCTTATAAATATCCTTTTGTACATATCATCTGATATGCATAAGCAAAAATTATTTACTCATTAATAACGAAAACACAGGACCGATAACTATTGGTGTAATAAATTATACAAAGAGGAATAGGTTAATTTATACTTATTGTGGAATTACCTGGCAGCAGACAGCATTCGTTTCCTCGTACCCCCATTAAACATGGCCTTCACGTCTTCCCACGCGTGGACCACCTCCACAGGAGGAGTCCCACTCAACTTCATATGTCTTCTCCAGGAGTTGAAGTTTGCTGCGTCAGGTTGCACGTATTTATCCCCTGGCCCCACTCGATGGGAGTGAAAAATGAATTTATTTGGGGAAAAGAAGAGACCACAATACGCGCATTTGATGCATTTTGCTCGAGATGAGTTGTATCTAAAAGGAGACCGTTAAAATTAAATTAAATTTAACACATATATAAGTCCTTGATTTTACAACACGGTACTAACACAACACAATTTTCAAAATAAAGTCAAGTTTCTTTTATACTCGTATTATTTTTAAAGAAATAAAAAAAACATGTAGAGCTATGACCCATAACTATCGATGAAATTGATAAGAAGGGCATTGAAAACTTTACCCCATGGTTTAGTCCTAGGTAAATCAAATGGTTAGAAGGGTCAGCGAAGATGATAGGAAAATTAAGTGTTTTTTGACGGCCTCGTTGATCAAGTGGCTAGCGTACACGCCTAACTACGCCGACCGACCGCAAGGCTCGAGTTCGATTCCCGACGGGGGCAGCATTTGTGTGATGAACATTTAGATGTTTGCATTTCCGGGTCTGGGTATTTATTACATTTATTCTTGTTTCTAATTTAAGTATTTCTATGAATTAGAATCGTTGGCTAACACCCATAACACAAGCATATAATTTGCTTAGTTTGGGGTTAGATTCAATTTGTGTAATTTGTCCAGATATTTTTTTCTTACCTATTTATTTATTATATAATTTATTTATAATCTTGTCAAGATACATAACACTATACTAGTACAAGCTATGATGCCCTGTTTCATTACAATAGTGATGTGAATGTCAATTTATTACCGAAAAAAAATACAACCAAATATCAGTGGAATTTATAAGTTTTTGTAATCTGTGGTGTAACGCTCGCTGACCACATTCGTAACAGTGAGATTCGAGAAAGGGTGGGATTGAAAGAAAATGTTGGTGTTAAAATGCGAAAGGGCATGCTCCGCTGGTTCGGTCACTTGGAAAGAATGACAGATGAAAGATAGACAAAGCAGATATACAATGCGAATGCGGATGGATGGGTACATCCCGGAGAGATCAAGGCTGACATTTCACGATCAGTGTGCCAAGTGTGAGTTTTTGAAATGATTTACTTTACTATCTCGTTAACGTATAATGACCGAAATGTATGGAATTATTGTGAGCGCCTCTATCGGATAATCGAAACAACTAAATTATTCCATACATTCGAATCGTCCAAACGCAAACGCGGTAGTAAAGTAAATTCGTGCGAAACTCACACTCGGCACACAGATCATTCGGATATTATCCAAGGGTGGTGTCGTGAGTCTCCGAAACTGGCGTGTTTGTACGAAAAGGGTAATGAATATGAAGCAAGCCAGACAGGTATGTCAGGATCGTGAGGTCTGGTACTCGATACTCTCTGCCTACCCGGTAAGGGACTTGGCGTGAAGATATGTATGTTTGTATGTCATAAATTTTAATACAAACTAGTACGGCAAGTAATAACCCATTAATAATTTTAATAATAAGGAAATAAAAATGTTAAATTAAGTGTTTAAGTATTATGCAAGTCAAAAAGTTATAATAACGTACCGCTAGTATTACTTAAATGTCAATAGATGGCACACCTATATTACTTGAATACTGGAAATCAGCTTGTTTATTTGATTTCCAATTCTTTAAAAAAAATGTATGAGTTTCGAAGCTCAGTTGGTAGTTTCCATAACGAAAAATAATTTTAATATACGATTTAGGTCTTCATGAAATATGTTTAATGACATGACGTTATTTTACAAATATTTTTGACGTAAACCTCTTAGTACGCCGAGATTTCAAGCGTTGAAACATCCTGTTGGAAGTACCGATCCGTTGTCATTACTAAACTACCCAATTAATTAATATAATACCTGGCAGGTAAGAAGGCTCCACGACAGCCCCAGGCACATTCGTGGTGGACAGCAAAGGCGAAGTCATCGGGCAACCGAGGTGGGGCATTATCTCCGAGGAAGGATTTGCACAGCCTTTCCGCTTCACGCCGAGTAATCATACCTGAAATAGTTCTTTAATCAAGCTTCTTACATAACTGCGTCTGCGTATGTTTGTATGTACATAAGTGGTGTTTTACGTCATATTTTTCAATCCGTTTATAAGATTTATATAAATAAGGATCGCTTTTGTGGTTTATAGGTCTAGTGTTGGACTTGACTTCATTAGGTTTCCGGGTTCGATCTCCGGATCGGGCAATGAAAATGAAATATGTTTTTCAATTTTCGAACAAAACAACATTGCTCGGAATGGAAAATGTTTCCGGTTGGTAGTAGGTTTGACACCTGTACATTGTGCGACTAATTGTCTTCGGCTAGTCGTAGGTTTCTTGATTATACCTCTTTCAACATCTCCTAACCTACGGGCGTGAATATACGTCACTTTACTTTAAAAGTATTTTTTTATGATATTGGAAGGCAAACAAGCAGACGGATTTCCTGATGTTAAGACATTCACGCCGCCTAGAGACACCAAAGGTGATAATGGTGCGTTGCAAACCTGAGGATGTTAGGCCTCGAACAAAAGCAAGTTTACCGGCTACCTCACCCTACGAACCGGAACAAGTCATGACGTTATGGCGGCAGGAATAGATAAGGCGGTGGTACCAATCCGGGCGAGTCGCTGCTAAACTCTACCACCTAGTCAGATGTCACGGTGCTAGTGACGGTAAGCCTATGCTCGCCTTTTATGAGCTGCCTGGCAAGGAAGGCAGATGGTCTATTCTACAATGGAGCCCGGACTAACACGGCCTTTATTTTTTTAAGCCACTGTGTCATAGCGCCAACCAGAATGTAGGTACCTAATCGAAATCCTCATGATGAATAAGGATTTCTAGTAGGTACATTTAATAAGGTCTAAGGTCAAATATCTAAGTATGGATTCTTCAAACAATTATCAATTTATCAAAGCCTAAACTTTTTATATTCATTAGGTTGATGTTATAGATATCGTGGTCGGTATTGTGGGTAACGTAGCGGGTAAGAATATTGCAACTTCATGTTCGCCATTGCGCCTTTAACATCTTTGGTGATATCCCAATTACAACCAGCATGTCACTATCAGTAAATCTAACAGTTTATGTACCTTTCTATACAAAAAATATCCATATCTTACCACAGCGTCTTGAAGATACAGGCATGGCTCCAGCTCTCCTCAATATTTCCAGCTGGACAGGAGTGCACTGAAC
>NJDC01058206.1:292115-323096 GCA_002245475.1 Calephelis virginiensis | reverse complement strand
TCAATTTGAAAGATGACGTGATTGAGATGGTTCTTAAATGCAGTACCTACAATTCAGTTTTTTGGTAATTCATAAGTTTTAATTTTAGGATTATTTATATGTGGAGATAGTTAGTAGGCCGGAGTGTGACGTAGGCTGCTTTTTATTCCGAGACATTTAGCTAAATAAAGTTGTAATGCATAACCGCGGACAACATCCAGATCTATACAATGTTTATACTTTCCATTGTCGGCCATTGGTGATATTTCTATGTCTTTTCAAGCGCTCGTCCACTTTTTCATAATAGCAGCTTAGGTGACCGCCTCGTTGGTCGAGGGGCTAGCGTTTATGCCTAGCTCCGCTGTCCAACCGCGAGGCTCGGGTTCAATTACCGTCGTAGGCAGGCGTTTGTGTGATGAGCATTAAAATGTTTACATTTTCGGGTCTGGGTGTTTTAAACGTTTATTAAATTTATTCTGGTATCTATTGTACATTAGTACATCTGTGTATTAGAATCGTTGACTGACACTAAATGGTTCACTAATTGAATTTGTGTAACTTGTCTAGGGATTAAAAAACCTTAACTGTATCCTATTTAATTCAATTTATAAATTTAATAGTTTATCATGGTATTGAAAGACACACAGGCATACGGATTCCCTGTTGGTACAAATATGTCACCTAATGAAAGGCAAAGACAACAATTGTGGGTTGCCAATTTGAGACTGGGGTATGAACACTGTGGACACATATAAATATACCGTCTTTTCTATTTTGCAAACTGGAACACTACCGTATTAAGCACTGAAATATATAAGCAGGTATATAAGGCAATGGTAGATAAGTTTTAAGACTCAACAGTCTACCTTGTCGGACAGACTGTACCAGTAGAATAATCCAGCAATCTAAATTTCTAGATTATTCTACTATCAAATGATGAGGTCGTCACATTCCTACACCTAAAACTGCTTGATATTTAACTCATGACTCCGGACAAGAGACTCTTCGAAATTTGTTATTGTATGAAAAGGGTAACGAATAAGAGGAAGCTAGGCAGGTCTGAACGATCCCGGCATTTTACACTCGATACTGTCTGCCTACCGAGCAAGAAAATTGGGATGAAGGGATGATACGTATGTAAGAGTAAAAATCTTTGAGTCAATTCATCAATGCCTAGATACATTTTGTATTAATATTTCAGTGTGTCTCCCATTTCTTTAATATAACAATAAAAATAATAGTACCTGGTTAGGCTTACTATTCATCTCCAAAGCCTTTTCTGATCGCTTCAGCGAGTCCCTTGGTGACAAAGCCAAGTTGGTTGCCTCCATCCTGCAAAAAAACGTACTTTTAACATAATCCTTTTTTAACCCCCGTCGGAAAAATCAGAAATAGAGTGATGTTTAAAGTTTGATTTGTGTGTGTCAGTGGTATCAACTATCAAACGAATGGACCGACTTTGGTGCCGCTTTTTTCGGTCATGATCGAGATCCTTAGCCACATTATAGATGGGCTTTTCTGAAGTTATTATGGTATCCTAATAATTTCGTAAACTTCGTTTATCCACAGTCTAGATTGATTATTTAGTTAAAAAGCGGACACTGGCTGCCTGTCCCGTCTTCGCTCAGATGCTGATTTTTGAAGTGCAAACTTCTTTAGCGGCGTTGCGCACTTATTTTGGAATGGGTAATAACTTCTAAACTCGTTTCAGGACACGTGACCTGATCTAAAATTCGTAAGACGGTGCAGGGCGCTTGCGCGAATGTTCGTGTTGTCATGATTGTGTACGATAGCGCAATAAATGAATATTGTATTCTACCACATAAATCATAGTAAGTAGTCGAAATTTCTGTTTATCCTTATTATTTATTTACACTTTACTGACCTACACCTACCTACTTACCTACATTTTCCCCCGTGTTGGTCTGGGCTTCTTTGCAGAATAGACCATTTGCCTTCCTGCCAGGCAGCTCGTAAAAGGTGAGCATATGCTTACCGTCACTAACACCGTGACATCTGACTAGGTGGTAGAGTTTCGCAGCGACTCGCCCGGATTGGTACCACCGCCTTAACTATTCCTGCCGCCATAACGTCATGACGTGTTCCGGTTCGGAGGGTAAGGTAGCCGGTAAGCTTACTTTTGCTCGAAGCATAATATCCCGGCCTCAGGTTGGCAACGCACCATTACCAACTTTGGTGTCTCTAAACGGCGGGAATTTCTTACTATCAGGAAATCCGTCTGCTTGTTTGCCTTCCAATATCATAAAAAAAACGTACAATCACAGTCGATCCATATCCATAATCCATTTAAGATATTTCAAATTAATTTAAATTCAGCGAAACTGCAAAAATTAAATTTAATTTTATCAGTATTCGCCTAAACTCTAAATACACATCATTAAGTACATCTATAATAGTGGTCGCCCATTATTCGAAATTCGACCATACTTAATACATTTTAATTACAAGTTATTTAATACAATTTATTAAAATATTATTTTCAAGTAAGTTCAAAACATTATAAAGGTTCTATTGTTAATTATATTTTTGATAAGAAGGCTATCTTTATTTATCGAGACCAACTACTTTGTTTTACATTATGAATATAGTTTGTGCGCCATCTGTGATCTTTTATTAATATTTTTGTTGGTGTGTGTCAAATGGTAATATGTGTAATGTTTTATTTTTTATTATAAACCATTTTAGAATTATTAGCGTTCTGCACTTTTCCTACAGAAATTGCTAAGTCTGTGCATAGTGCATACTCCTCCGTCCTCGCAATTTTCATAAAAAGGGGTCCAAAGTTTTTGCTTCACGTATTAATATTATCATAATTCTAAAGCAGGTTTTTCAAATTTAGATCAAATATAAATGAGACAAAACAGAAAGCATCTGTTTCCAAACAAGTGAAAGCATCAAATAATTCATGCAGTGAAAAATTCTAAGTTTCTCATAAAAATAGTGGTAAAGTGGAATTGAGATCCTATTTCTTTTTGTAGCCGGTTAAAAAACTATTAACTAACTAGTTTTTGAGTAAATCATAGTATATTTGTCAGTTTATCTGTCTGATTGTTATAGCATCAAAAATTAATCTATTTTGATCGGGTTTTGACTATTGGATATCCCACATAAACCCAATCTACTTAGGCTTCATCAAAATTAGTCGTGTGAGTTTTTTTTATTGAAAACTATAACAATTACCTAATTGTTAATACCGCATATTAAATTGTCTCCATCGTTGGCACTTGGTGAAATTCCATTTTGTATTATGTTATCTATGAATGCTATGTTTCACTTATTACAAACTTATGTAAAAGCGAAATCTGTTATATCTAATATTGTTAGTTTAGAACAGTCTTTCTCAAAGTAGGCGATAACGTCCTTTGTGGGTGCTGGAGCACCAGGGGTAAGGGGCAAAAAAATTGGGTAGCGATGGGTTACTTGTAACTCAAACTACTTCATATTTTAAAATTCACTAAGATTAATATCTTCTGACCACATTACATCCATATTTATATCCTATACTATTGTAGAAATATTACTTATACGATAAAATAGGATATCGATTTTGAATAAAAGACACACCTGATATTGTAAAGTTGCATTAGTATTGTTCTCTTTGCTAATTAATTACAGAATATAACTTTGATTAAATTCCAAGCGAAACTTATTGAGGTTTCCAAGATAATAAAAAGTAGGGGGCGCTACAAGCTTACTGAGTTTCAAAGTTGGCGTCAGACGAAATAAGTTTGAGAGCCTCTGTTTTAGAAGATTAAAAATACATTAAGTAAACAAGTTGATTCAGATGTAAAATATTTTAATACAGGGCGAAAGAAGCCGCGGACTAAAGTTAATAAAACAAAATGGAGACTATAATAGTTATTATTGTAATCAAGCCACGAACACAATCAGAATAGTTATTAAAACAAATTGGGAAATTTATCGTCAATGTATTAATCGAACCGTACATATAATAATGAACTGGAATATTTGCCATAAAATAGGGAAATATATTGGGGTAATATACAAAATGATGCGTGTGAATTTAGTGTATCAAATGGCAATCTCGCAATGGTAGAGGGTGTGTGTTGCGTATGGTAAATCACAGTGTTAATTTTGTTTCGTCTAAACTTATTTCAAGTAATTATTATTTCTAGATGAGAGTAGTTTCTAGAGTGATAGAGTGCAGCAACTTATCTAGGTAGGTATCTACCGCCATACCTATTCCTGTTGCCATATTATAGCAATGAGAGTAGGGTGGCCGGTAAACTTGCACTTGTTTAACCAGTGACAATTCAACCACAGGACAGCGATGCACCTGTGACATCTATGGTGTCTAGGCTCTATTATTTCTTACCATCGGGGAAGCCGTCTACTAAATTACATAATTTTTTTTATGAAATTTGCATTTACATTTATATAATTAATGCAAATATTATTGCTCTCCATTCCGAATATTCCGAATATTGCTCTCCACCTATATGGAAACTGACATAAAATTTTAGATCTACAAACTCCACATATACGAAAATTGACAAAAATCATTAGGACTACGAACTCCACCATACGAAAATTGAAATAAAACATTAGAATTACGAACTTCACCTTTACGAAATTTGACATAAAAGATTAGATCTACGAACTCTACCTATACAAAAATTGACATAAAACATTAGATCTATGAATTCCACATATACGATCATTGACATAAACATTAGAACTACGAACTCTACTATACGAAAATTGACATAAAACATTAGATCTACGAACTCTACCTATAAAAAAATTGACATAAAACATTAGATCTACCAACTCCTAGAACTTACCATTAAGTACTAAACGAATTAAAGAAGCCCCTTGCCATATCGTGAATATCATTAGGGGTGTGACTAGTTAATTCGCATCACCCCTACACCAGCCGAAATTGATAACCCTAAATGGCATTGCATTATTATAATGATTGCATATGTTGCTTTTTGTCCTGCAGTGGTGATTTAGTTAATAATGAGCTGAGGCGGGAAGTTATTGATGAAACGATAAAATTGGGCAATGAGCAGCGCAACTTTTTTTTTATTGTTTTCTTTTTTTGTTTCTTTTTATAAGCTTACCATCATGGACGAACAACTGATCTGATGGAAATATCAATCTTATACTTAAATAAATGCTAAAGTATTAGAAAGTTCTCATTTAAGAAACAGTGTAATTATTTTTTGTTGTGTTAGTTATTGTCAGAAGAAGGTTCTTATGTAAAGAAAAACCGGGAAAATTGCAGAGGAAATCAATACTTTGTTTTTATTTGTTTTAAGCAATATGTATGATTGGGATATGGGTATTATAAATACTTAAATAAATATCAGAACTAATTCAATAAACACAACCAGACCTAAAAATGAAGACATCTAGATGTTCATCACACAAACATCTTCCCAACGTCGGGACTCGAGCCTCATGGTTAGTCGTTAGTGTTAGGCGACTCGGCCAACGAGTCGCTCAAATCCTGACTTATTAGGAAGTTCTCATTTTAGAAATAGAGAAAAACTGCATCTGCCTAACCAAAAACTTAATGTTTACAAAAAAAAAACTATATTGCATTTCCATTCGTATGTAGGTATAACCAAATTCCTGATAATCTTAGATTCGGTTAATTTTTCATTTTTCAAAAATGGAGGACGGTGGATAATAGTTTGTATGAAAGTTACTACTTTCTACCTTTTTTAAAACTACGCTGAAGTTGACTAAGTCTTGGGCAAACACCTAACATTTAATAAGTAATAATAATAATTTCATAAATTTAAATAAAACTTAAAAGAAAGTCTTACACATAGATAATATTGCCAGCACCGTTTAGCACTAAAGAAGCTCTAGCTGATTGTAAGCAAGTCATTCCAACAAAGGTAACCATGGCGGAAACTTTGTTTCCATCTTCAGATTATTTTTAAATTTGGATTTAATTTACTTCAATTCAGAGGTAAACTAATGTTTACTACCTGTGTTTACAACTGTCTGCAACCTTTATTAACTTTCTACTACTAAAAACAAACAATATTTTATATTATTTTCTCCTAACAATGACGACAACAATATTTTATATGAAGTATTCTAAGCGATACTTTTGGGCAAATCTGACAAGCATGGATCGTTCGGGATAACGATTAGTTCCGATACAAGTAGCCCACATGCTCGCTATCCCGCGGGATTCCTCCTCGTATCAACACCATATGGCACTTACTGGATGTAGTAATTAAAATATCTTTATCCGTACTCGTCAATCATGTGGGTAATGTTATAATTACTTATTAAAATAAAACATTATCTTCACGCCCATATTCCGGTTAAGTTTTAAAAATACAATACATATTACGGTTGTGTGTGTTTGTGTGTGTGTGTGTGTGTGTGTGTGTGTGTATATATATATGTGTGTGTGTCGGGTGTGTGTGTATGTCTGTGGCATCATAAGTTTTGAAGAGATGAACCAACTTCGATATAATTTTTTTAGTTGGAAAGCTGATCTGATCAAGATTTTTTACTAGCTACATTACGGATTGATTTTCTTCGGAGTTACTGTATTTTTTAAATTTTATGATAATATAATACCACAATAATTAGTGCTGTGCGTGCGTGCTCCAAGGGGTCCCAAAAAGCAATAAAAATATTTCTTACTAGCTGCCTGTTCCGGCTTCGCTCGGATAGCATTTTTTTTTATCATAAATTGAGATGTAAGCTATCCTATTTTTCAAGTTGGGTAAAACTGCACACGGCGTGCAAATTTGATTGAAATATATCGCGGACAAACAACGTCTACTTTTTTATTAAATTTCTTTAAATGTATGTATTTGTAAATACAAATAAATATATACCTATAAATAATAAATAAATATCCATGGACAAATCACACAAATTGTATCTAACCCCAAAGTAAGCAAATTATATGTATGCTTGTGTTATGGGCGTTAGTCAACGATACTAATACATAGAAATACTTAAAAAGATAAAAGAATAAATTTTATAAACACCCAGACCCGGAAATGCAGACATCTAAATGAATCGAACCTGAGCCTCGCGGTTGGTCGATGTAGATAGGCGTGTACGCTAGCCACACGACCAACGATGCGGTCAAATACATAAATATAGGTATTGTCTTATATTGGGTATAACTCAACCATATACTTTTCGCTAGATAAATAATTTGGCTAACATATCCAAAGATATATGAAAAATAGCATTTAACTCAATTTGTAGGCGAGTTATTATTTTTCTTCATTAAGATTAAAGAATGAACTAAGGCAACAAACAAATACTGTCGACCACTTTACAATACTTTGTAAAATGGTAAATGCTTACTTACTGCATTGCTTTCTGTACATACCTATGTTTCTTAATGTACATAATATTATGTACACAAATACAACCCTTCTTAAACCAGTAAAAATTATAAATGAAGATTTACTCTACTCTTAGAAATAAACACAAATGTTTCAATTGTGACATATTTAATTGAAATCAATGAATGTTGTTGACCCAAAAACTACTGAGCACCCGTTTGTATTTATACCGTGGACAAATAGAAATCCCACAACGTGTCGCATTGACAACATGTTGTGCATTTCTGCGGATAATCCGTAACTAAAGGGACACTCGAATCCGGCTGTGTCAAGTGTGTAGGGCATTTCTGTAGGGTGACTATAAATTTCGGTATTTTGTAGGACAATACAATAACAACAACAATAGGACAATAATATTAACTAGTGGTCGCCAATTGGTCGAAATTCGACCATAGTACATTTAAATATCTTTTTTATAAGAATGCCATCTTCATTTATAAGACCAACTACTTTATTTCCAAACTATATGAATATAATATGTGCGCCATCTGTGATCTTTTATCGTTATCATCAATATGTTTGTTTGGGTGTGTCAAATGCATGGTAATATGTGTAATATTTTATTTTTTAATTTAATGCACTTTATAAGCGTTATCATTAGAAAATATTTGCGTTCTGCACTTCTCCTACATATAAACTATAAGTACGCCAAATTTCATACTCTTTCGTCCTCGCAATTTTCGTAAAAAGGGTCCAAAGTTACTTCACGTATTAAATCTAATTATATATCTGTAGAAAAAATAGTGCAAATTGATTCCAAGGTATGGGAATTATATGATTGTATTAAATTTTTTAAGACAAAAATCTGTGAGATCCTGATGTTTCAGCTGTTCGTGGGCGGCGGGGATCATTTTCTGTCAGGTGAACCGCTTGCTCGTTCGCCTCCTATTCTATAAAAACTGATACTAACAACTATAGAAATATACACAAAAATACCTAAATTAATTTCAGAATAAATTTAATTAACACACCCACACCTAGAAATGCAGACATCTGGATATTAATCACAGAAATGTCCATCACCATCGGAAATTGAGCCCGAGCTTGGTGTTGAGCTAACCCGTTTACTAAAGAAGTGGTTAATTTTATTTTTTTTTCATTTATGATTCACTAAAATGACGATACAATTTGTAATTGTTTTATTCCTAAATATCATCCCTATAACCATCTCTAGCACCAAAACGTGCTATTGCCAATTGTAGTTCCAAAAAGCGATATAACGAGTAAGCTTGATTATATTAAATGGTAGTGTTTAACGTAGCAAGGTAAATATAAATTGGTGCACTAAATAAAACTTAGGACAGTTTTTAAAGTAAAAGAGAGATAAAAAAGATGCAAATTATTTTTATAATGACGATACCAACCAGTAAATGTATAATAATGTAGCTTCATCGATTGGGATTAACAGATTTTTTTTATTTGATTTTAGCGAACAAGCACACATTAACTAATACCTTAATACTATCTGATTTGACGATAACAAATCTTGTTAATAATGTTAATTCAGAAAAACTAACAAAAACCGGATTCAATTTTCATAATATTTTTTTTAGTTCATTAGCTTGGGCGCTAGCACTAATTTCGTTTCAAGCAAAACAAAGCATTTTATGCAGTAAAAAGTTTTGACATCATTTAGTTTGCTTACCTCCACCTTGTACGGAAATCGATTGAAAAATGTATTTTAAAAGGTACATATTAGAAAAAAGTGTTATTAAATCTGCTTCACAACAACTTATTTGTTTCACTTCGCTGTAGAGTAAAAAAATATTAAAACTTCACACCATATTGAATGAAGATTGTCGTCAGTGAGCTAATCACAAACTATCACATCAATATTTGAAAACGCATTTAGTTTTTTTTCGTACAGTTACGGATAATCATTTCATAAAGACACCATAGCTCGTAGGTCATACACATCATAATGGTGCATCGCTATTTGATGGCTGGGATCTTGGTATTGTATTTCAAGTCTCTCTTCTACCCTTCAGCACGGATCACTACAGCAATAACTGAAGTAATAGAAACATAAAAAAGAATGAAAAAGGGTAAAGCAGCTGCACAATACTCCACCCTATAGTATGTCCTTAATCGTTGAATTTTACTATCCAAATCTGAACTTGTTAAAAGACTTCATAAAGATTTTTTGTCACTTAGTATCATTTCGTCATGTCCTTACCTACGCTTTCTATGTCAGGGTCATTACACTGAGCATCCATTATAAACATCAAACGTAAACACTATATTACCACTGGTGGTAGAGCGCTGTGCAGCAACTTGCCCAGGTAGAGATCCACTGCTTACCTTCTCCTGCCGCCATATGTTTCGGTCATGTTCGGGTCTGGAGAGTAGAGTAGCCGGATGACTTACACAATAGGCCTTTAAACTTGGTTCACAGGACAGCAAGAAACCTGTAATGGTGTCTATAGGCCACGGTTGTTACTTACCGTGTGCTTGTTCGCTGAACGATCACGTAAAAAAAAATTTGATAGAGGTATGGAGCGGATTGTGTATAGTTCAAATGTAAAATAAAAACACATACACACACACATTTTACACATGTGTGTAAATTACACATACCGGACAACTTTGTCCGTTGGAAGAAAGAAGAAGTAAATAAAAGCTCGTCAAAAATGGGATTTGTCCCAAGATGCCTAAAAGTACAGACATCTGAGTAAATCCGCTTCACAACCATTCAATAGAAGCATTCCTTTGAGATCCACTTCGTATAGTGAAATACTATTTAATCTTCATAAGATAGCAGTTGGCTGTTCAGCTCTAGTACCATTTGTTACGCTACATTTTTTAGTTGGATAGGTCGGTGCTTAGAAATCCGGGCCAAAGGGTCGGAACGTTCAATTATAATTTTGTTTTGTTATCTAAATTGGACAAATGATGTAAACTTTAAACTATTCTTAAAGTATATTGTTTATTTTTTTTTCTTTTTCGGCTTTATTTTCAAGTTACCAAAAACTGATTGTCAAAGATTTTTTTACTAAAAAAAGAAAAAAATACGTGTTTTGGCGCCATCGTGAAAGAAGATGGTCATGGATGGTCGTAGATTTTTCATAATTATTGAACTTCGTGTAAATTATGAGTAGCATTAATAAATTCAAGTGGCAATTAGTTAAATTTTGTTCAGTTAAAGTACACAAGTGAAATATTTATTAACGGTGGCAGTTCATGGTAGATAGGATTAATCCTGGTTGCCTGGAAGTTTGTTTCACTTAATATATTTAAAAAAAATGTAAAATTACAATATTATTAGCTACAAGGCTGTTATATTGTTGTAAACTAATCTATCAATTAAATAGAACGTTTAGTGGTTAATGTCGGTACATTATGATAATGTTCGATGTACTTTGTGAATGTGATCTTAGGTCGGTACTTGCAGGAGGCGTCGCCAGCCTATGTCCTAGAGAGGGATACGGAGATTGAAAAAAATATTTATGGAAAGTGAAGTCGGGATCCTCATGCCCTCGACTTTTTTACCTTTCAATTGCCGGATAATTAGTAACAAAAGTACTAGAGTAAGATCAAGCAACTCAAGTTGAAGATATAAGACTGGTTGCTTTATACTTGTTAACTATATACTACTTGCTAACTATAACTCAAGTTAAAGACATAAGACTGGTTGCCCATCAAAAATATTAAGAAATCAATATACTATTAACTTCAATACTAAAAGTAGCCGTAAGTATATTTACATGCCAAATTGATCGATCGATACGAAATACAAATAAGTATCTAAATATTAATAAGTAAGTAAGTACTTGTATCTTCACGCTCATATTCCCGAAGAGGTAGTAGGCAGAGGCACAACCAGGGCACCCACGACTAGCCAAAGACACTAAACATTAGATAATGTCAGTACTAACAGTAATTTATAATCATTAGTGTCAACCTAAACTTATATCAATAACATTGTAAAATACACAATTCACTCTAAAATTTAAATTAAAAAAATAGGTTTAAATTTAAAAAGCCATCATTTTAAAAACACTGCAAAAAGACGAGCCTTATAATAAATGCATATCAAGGCGAGCTTGCGTGCTTTTATTATTTAAGAAATCAGGATCGCTTTTTAGCCTAATAATATCTAACATTTTCAAGGCGTTTAGTTTTCTGCTTTTTGCACAAAAATGTAGCATTCCCATTGGTCGAATTTGTGACCCTCCTCTACTAAATCTCTAGTAAAATCAGAACTCTATAAATAAAATCGAATCTCTAAATAAAATCACAAAAATGACAGTAGAAATCATACTCGAGGTTTAAGCAAACTACGCTTCAAGCAGCAGAATTAATTCGTCTCGCTCGTTATTTACTTTAGTACTTTGTTCGCTTAATTGGTGTCGACGAAACGAAGACGTGGAGTTAATTCGTCGATTAATATTTAATCCGTCAGACCCTCCGACGAAACTCAATTGAACTAAAGGTAATGTTATTTGAAGGGGATGTAATGTGGCTTTTATGTTTTATCTAACTACAGATAATTTGAATACATTTCTTATTTTAAATATAAATCCTGGTATACGATATTCTGTTACACACTATGTACCTACACTCACATATCTATCTTCTCTCTCTGAATATAAAAATGAATCCCCATCTCCCGTGGTACCGCATCATGCCTGAATGGGTTTTTTATGATACTGGAAGGCAAACAAGCAGACGGATTTCCTGATGGCAAGAAATTCACGCCGCCTAGATACACAAAGGTGGTAATGGTGCGTTGCAAACCTGAAGCCTGAAAGTTAGGCCTCGAACAAAAGTAACTTTACCAGCTACCTTACCCTCCAAAACGGAACACGTCATGACGTTACCGCGGCAGAAATAGATAAGGCGGTGGTACCAATCCGGGTGAGTCACTGCGTAACCTAGTCAGATGTCACGGTGTTAATGACGGTAAGCCTATGCTAGCCTTTTACGAGCTGCCTGGCAGGAAGGCAGATGGTCTAATCTGAAAAGGAGCCTGGACCAACAAGGATACAATTATTTTTTTATATTAGTTATTATACAGAGAAGGTTCTTATGAATATAAACGGAGAAAATTGCAGGGAAACTGAGAATAACAATACTTTTTTTTACTGCAAACGGTTAGTATCTATTAAATATACATAATAATTATCTTAAAATAATTAGTATGCTAACATAGAGCTGAATACAAAAATGTATCGTTAAAATATGTTTGCAACGTTAAATATTATTTTAAAAGTTTGTACTTCAAAAAATCGACCCATATCTTTCCTTTAGACAAACATATTTAAGTATTTTGTGCAGCTTTCAACAAAGTTAACGAAGTTTTGAAGTGAAAACTTCTTTAGCAGCGTTGTCCATTTTTTGCGATGGACAAAAAATGTTAAAGTCGCGTCTGCAAACGTGACATCGAAAACTAGTGGAGGGAAAGTAAAACCACTGTATATTGTCGCCGCATTTCGTACTATGAATTTGTTTTTCCTGATCGGTATATCTTCAACCTAGACTCAGCGAGGCTACAGGCTGATTTGTGAAGTAGCCTAAAATTGAAATTTATTTATAGCAACGGGCGATATAAGTAAGTATATATATTTTTCCCCAAACACAAAATCTATTTATAGAATATTATGTTTTACCATATAAATGATACTACTTTTATACTAACTATTAAAGCAATTCGTGCAAAATAATTCGCTAACAATTCCAGAATATCAAAAATTTGCAACGTTAATATTTAATTTTTACTTTTGCTGGCTCTCCCAGAGTGCAACCTGCTTATTTTTTTTTAAATATTCATAAATAGTTAATAAATTGCAGCTATTAATAATTTTCCTCTCTTGAATTAATGTTAGACGTTTATGAAATTAACAGTAGGTACTTCTATTCATGGCCAAATGTTGAAACATAAATGATATTCCATCTTTGTTTCAATTGTTGGAAACGAATTCTGTTGACATACGGCCGGCGCGGGCGGCGCTACGTTTGTCGCACAATAGAATTTTTAAATAACCCGCCCTATTGTTTAGTTTCTGAATTAATCCTTTTCACTTAAAATGTTTATCTGTAATACGCATTGATGTTCAAGTAATACAGCCAAGCAGTTTGGCGCAACATTCATATAAAAAAATAAAATAATTAAGTTTGCTATGTTTTTTATTCACCTAAATCATAATATGACACTAGTTGCCTTAAACCTGAATGCCTTTAGACTTACTTTCAAATTAAACGGTCCTTTTCACTATGTGTCTGTCAAAACTTTATACAAAATTCGGGTTTGCTATATATCTATGGAAGATCCGCCTCTTTTTAAATAGTATTTATATACTCTTTGCAGTCAAGCTTCAAGTCCTAATATGTACCAAGTCTAGTTAGTTTGTGTATAATACCCTTTTCTACTGATTAAAAGTTACTCGCCACACACCAGATCAGCGGGCGCCTAAGTTTTATTAGTGAGGGGTAAGTATTTATGTGCTTAAATATTCTCACATTTAAATCCATTACTACTCTAAAAAAAACAAAAAGTTGCCTCAGTAACCACTGCTGTAGCGTGACTTTGCTAATGTGACGATTGTGTGTGATAAATGGAAAGTCATACCAAGGTCTTAAGTAAAGCGATGCCTCCTTACAATTTCCCAGTTTTTTCACCATCTTTCACGATGGCACCCAGACTCACCCAGACTCAATTATTTGACAGGCTAAAACTTTTTGCTCATGCTGCCTCTTGTTATTTCTAAACATTTCTTTTCTTGTTCATCATTTAATGTTTATGTATTTAGGTTATTTAAAAAAATCATCACAGTAAGTCATTTTACGATCTTAGATAGAGTAGTGATAACAAAGAAATGCAGGATAGGTACACTAAATTCTTTCTTGAACACTTTACTTGGGCAATTTAACTAAACAAAATTGTAATGTCTGCAAAATCGACTGATTTTGCTTAATATGTAAACAAAATTAAAAAAGATATGAAAAACATGCGTATATATTTTTTATAAATACCGCTAAACCCCCATTACTAAGTATTATTAATGGACGACGATAAAAACAAAAAAATACCAGTCACCAGAAAAACGCCATTTTGAAAGTCGTTTGAAAAAAGAATACAGAAATGTCAATCGTGATTCGTGAATAATTTAACAAGAAAGTTTAACTAAGCAGCGCGAAGAATTCATATAAAAATCATAAACATGCAAATGGAACCCTCCAATTTAGACATAAAAGTAATTGAATAGTCTCTTCGGAATGGCGTCCCGTGAGTTGATTTGACGAAAATTAGTTTGCCAGCGAGGCGCTTATTAACTTCCCCTCAAAGTTATACGAGAACGATAAATGTGTTATTGTATTGACGCTTTTTTATCATATTATCAATACTAGATAGGTTTTTTGTATTTTCAAAAGCAAAAATGCCGATGGACCTTCTAATTCTACAAATGCCTATGGTGATATCGCTAACTTATGACATCTATGTCTATGAGCCGTGTGCTTGTTTTTCGTCTTGTTAAAAAGTATCGTTAATTGTATAAGGGCGATAGTATTCATGTAATAATACAAAGTACTAACAACTTATTTGTAACACTTGTAGAAATGATATTTCATGTAGGAACGTTTTTATTTTATTGTTTTTTTATTCCAGAAGTCAGCTAACAAGCACACTGCTCTACACATGGTAAGAGATAACCGTGGCCTTTAGATTAGATAACAGGTGTTGTCCTGTAGCTGGGATATCTATATACCTTGGCCTCCGGGTCGGAACATGACAGAGTCAATATGGCTACAGGAATAAGTAAGGCCGTGGATCCCTACCCAGGCAAGTTGATGTACAGCATCCTTCCATTAGTGGCTATGTTGGTAATGACATATATTTTAACCTGTGCTCCCTTTTACGAGCTGACTGACAGAGAGACAGATGGTCTATTCTACTCAGATTACCCGGACTAACACTGGGAAAACTTATTCATATAAGGGCGATAACTTGATAGTGTTAAGCTATTTTCAAATATCCTTTTTCTGTATACAGGTTGCTTACAAATTATTTGTTACAAATACTTAATTCTAAAAATGATAGTTCACGTCCCCGGAGATATATTTATTTCATTTTATTCATTTATTGTTTAAAAGGAAAATAAGACAAAAAATCCATAGCAATGCAAAAACTTTAACGTTTCACTAAAAGCGCTACTAAAAACTAACATTACTAACAACATGAAACTTTAGGAAATAGCTTAAAAAAACGAGTAAAAAAGTTACAATAAAGCTGCAAAAACTAAGATAACTTGTATATTAATTAATTGATGTTGTTATTTACAAACATTTAAAACGATTCAGTTAGTATTGTTTTAATTATTTTTAATATTTCTTTTAGTTGGTTTAGGCACTTCATTTATAAAAATATTTTTTTATAAAAAAATTAAATTCAATAAAATCTTCATTTGAATGCAAAGTAGGCTACCTACTTATTGATGTAAATTCACCAGACTTTACTATTATGCAAATATCATTAAAAAAAGTGTGTGTGCTTATGTACACGCGTTAGAAGTTATACTTCTTCGGCGTAATAAGATAAAAATCTTTTTAAAAACTAAAATGTTATCTATAGCTAACTTCATCATGTCGGTTTTTCGTGACGGTGTGCGCGCGCATAGTAAAAATTTTCCCTCATCATTTTTTCCTAACGCGCCAAAAGAAGTATAACTTCAAATAACACTGCTTCTCGTAATCTCTATTATTTAATTTCCATAATTTAAATTCCATACATTATTAACATTTTATTAACATTAACACCTATACATTTAAGTTTAAAATTTAAAATTATATACTTAATTAAATTTATTTTTTAAAACGTCTTACACAATGTAAAGATGTTTTTTTAACTTTATTTTAAAAGTGTTTGCACACAATGTCTCTATGGTAATTTGCACATGGTGTTAACATATACATGATTACAAATTCACTACAAATTCATCTAAAATTAAAAATAAGTTTGATCTGTCCCAAAACCATTTAATCTGAGAGTAAACCATAATTGTAGCGTATTATCAAAAGAATACCCAAGTTAAGCGTCGACTTAACGTCGGAATAATGAATTCGCCGCGAATAGACATCCCCTTGTTTGTCTTTCAATTACTGAACCCCAGGGAACCCGCCTCTCCTGTTTAAACAAAAGTAGATCCATGTATATTTAACGAGGGCCAGAAATTAAATCTTTCGTTTACGGTGCGTAGTGTAATTTGGGACATTTTTCAGTGACTTATCCGTCGTTGTACCTAAGACCAACTTTTACTTGTATTATTTAAAAATGTTAACTAACCTAACTCAAAATAAGTAGTATTATACGTCAATTAAATTGGTGTGTAATTAAAAGAATTCTTGTGTCTGAATTCGCCCAACTTTAAAATATCATCTGACATTGACACTTTGTATGGATTTTTTAAATATTTTTTTATGATATTGAAAGGCAAACAAGCAGACGGATTTCCTGACGGAAAGGAATTCCCGCCGCCTAGAGACACCAAAGTTGGTAACCAAACTCCAAACCGAGTGATAATCCGAGTGAGTCGCTGCGAAACTCTACCACCTAGTGTTAGTGACGGTTAGCCTATGCTCGCCTTTTACGAGCTGCCTGGCAGGAAGGCATATGGTCTATTCTGCAAAGGAGCCCGGACCAACACGGAGAAAACAGTGATGTATCTATCGTAGTACCTTAGACCAACTTGTATTATTTAAAAATCATAATATTAATACGTATTACTAAAAATTCAATAGTGAAACATACAAAAGAACCTACTATTACAGAATTATAAGTACTAACGTACTTTCGCTTCCATTTCAGAGTCGGTTAAATTTTTTCATTACCAATTATTTTTAAGATTAGGTTTTCTTTTTACATATTAGTGCGCCCCGATTCCCGAAATCGATTAGAAAAAATAGTGTCCGAAAACGACGGCCAAAGTCATGATATGTTAATATCGAATTATCACCGAGTGATAACTACCTAGGTATATCAAATTATGATGAGTTTCGTATCAACCAGATTCAATAACATCTAATATATATAAATCTCGTGTCACAATGTTTGTCCTCAATGGACTCCTTGTCCAACCGATTATAATAAAATTCGCACACCATGTGCAGTTCGATCCAACTTGAGAGATAGGATAGCTTACATCTCAATTTATCGCGGGCGAAGCCGCGGGTAACAGCTAGTATCTTATATTACTTCATGTCATAATACTCAAATCCTTGTTTGAGCCCATCATTTCTGAAGTATACATATGTTAATGACTGTATTCTTTTTAAATAACGTTAAAAAAGCAAGTGACAGTGACAGACCCCTTCACAAAAAAACGTATAGTACCTAGTACTATTTAAATAATGCGCTTCGACTATATTCGTCAAGCTTCGGAAATCCGAATGTATTTTAAAGATATCTATATATAGAGTTGTTATTACGTAATTAATAATTTCGCTTAAATTTAGATTAGGTCAGCCAATTTAAAAATAAAAGTAAAAAGTTTAAAGCCGAAGCCATAACTTAAAAAGTAGTACTATACTTACACACTTATAAGTAGCAAATTTCCAACTAACATAGTTGGTTAACATAACCCTTTAAAATTTAGTTTGTCACTAATACCGTTATCATTGCTAGCAGATGGCGTTTTACATAACTCGGATTGGTTAGAATATCTTATCTATTTCTGCTTTCATGACGTTTATCGCCACTATTGTATACAAGTTTGGAAGTAGCAGGAAAGCTTGCTTGCGCAAGAACTTGATTGACATCTTAGCTTCAGATTTTTATTATCCAAATAAAAACTAAAAACATAAATTAAACAATTTTCCCGGACTTGGATATATATTTTTACAATTTATAAAGAAAGAAAAAAAAATCACTTCAGAGACAATTTGAATTTGCAGTCATTCGGTTCTCGCTGACGCTCCATTAATTTGAACAACGGAGGATTTAATTCATGTGAGAAAAAAGTAGGAAAAGGTTTCTTTCTTTTAAAAGTTTAAAAAACAGTGTTATTACCTAATAAAGCAAGGGGGCATTCCATCGGAAATTCAAAAGCTCTTCATTTTAATCAGTACCTAAATATCTTCAAACGTTAATAATAATGACCGTATTTAGAAGTTTGATCCCTCTACAAACGTACTTACACTCATAAGTAGCTAAAAAAAGTAGTTTCCGATTAACATAGTTTGTTGAATTTATAAAATAATAAAAAGACTGCCTACTAATACAAAAACGTTTGCATGTATTTTCCACTTTCACTTCGAAACGTCTATAGTTTCAATATGCGCTCAAAACTGAAGACAACATACAGTTTCAATTGATTTATCACATTATCTATACTTAATATTATAAATGCGAAATCCTGTCTGTCTGTTGCTCTTTCACGTTTAAACCGCTGAATCGATTTGCATGAAATTTGATATGCATATAGCTAAAGATTGGAGTTCAAACATAAGCTAATCTATTTCAAAAATCAACCCCCAAAGGACTATAACAGGGAATGAAAGATTGTATGAAAGTCGTAACAATTCTGCGCTGACGAAATCGCGGCAAACAGCTTATTACCTACTAAAATCTTTAAACTAAAAATACTTAAATTATATCTAACAACCACCTCGATCACGTCTGCTTTCACAATAAAAATCCATATCGAAATCGTTCCATTCGTTTAGTAGCTATGATGCCACAGACACCTACACACACACACACACACACCCAAACACATACCTACTCACGCACACAGAGAGAGACACGTCAAACTAAAAACATACCTCTATTTCCGTTGGTATGAAAAACAGATAGAAGTAGGTATCTATAAAACGTAAGAGATTAAGCCCACGCAAAATTTGACGGAACAATCAAAACATTATCTAATTAAGAAACCTACGTTATACCTACGAGTATGCCTACGTAAATGTTCTTAATTTATGTACAATAAGAAATCATAAGAGTACAGGTATTAAGTAGTGTCTAAAAATAGTTATAAATTACGTAGTTCATACTATAGAAAAACATCTTCACGCCCATATCCCGTAACAAGTAGGGGTGCCGGAAACGAGGCTCCCACGACTAGCCGAAGACACTAAAGCCCCACAATGTGGTAGGTGGCAAGCTTATGGGCACATGTCCAATCCCGTGCAACGTTATTTTTATTAAATAAATAAAAATACACAATGTCCATTTTTGTTGCCCTACCCGGTGATTGAGCCCAGGACTTAAGAAGTCAGGTCCGACGCCGGACCGCTAGACCACAGAGGTGATTATAGACCCTTTTTAATAAAGGTTTATAGCTAGCTAACGAGATTAGCTGGTTTTTTTATAAAGAGATATAAAAGGTTTTTGAATAATTGATTTAAAATTTTATGATTTTATAAATACTTAAATCACTTTATGGAGTATTTTTTAGTTCAGATTTACGCTACTAAATATTAAACTAAAGACAATATATTTAATACTAAATTCATCCCTTTTCTTTCTAGAAATTGAAATTTCCAAATAATAGATCATTTAAAACTTAAATTTGCCCACGAGAATATTGGACGTAAAAGGTATATCTACCAAAAACAAAGTTCATCTTTTTTTCTAAACACAAATTCTTCAGTTCTCATAAAAAAATAGACTTACCGCATAAAATATGGAATAAAGAAGGCATAATATTGAAAAAAAGTTTAAAAAAAGTACCTTCAGGCCCATATCCACGAAGCAACATTTTTTTTCCGTAAATTGGAAAAAACCCAATTTTATTCTGTTGCCCGACCCGGGATTCGAACCTGGGACCTCAGGCAGTCAAGTCTAACAACTGAACCACTAGACCACAGAGGCGGTAAGCCATATTATTGAAAACAAAGTTTTTCTCTTTTGTTTACTACAAATGGGGTAGGTATATAATGACCTACCCCATTTGTAGTAAATCCGGTTCTTTTCGGTTTTTTTAATTTAGATTTATTCTGCTAAACATTGGATAAACCTGTCTGTCTTATTAACAAACATGGACTAAATTACTCCAAGGTTCAACCTTGTATTACAGTCTTTATTACAGGCTAGAATGTCAACTAATCTTTACTCCCGCTTTAGTCTCTATATTCATTAATACGGATGTCTGGGTTTCAATACTAAAACTTATTTATCCTATTCTGTTTCAAATAAACAAAAATAAAAATCGGTTCAGAAATAACGTAGAAATCGATTAACATACCTACGTAAAAAAATCTTAAAATCAAACACATAACCTCCTCTTTTTTTAAATCTGTTAAAAACATTGTTCATCTCTTCGCTGTACATGTATTACAGTACATCTATAATGGGTAGACTACAAATTACACAGTTCACATAATAAACGCATTTCAAATTAAGATTTATCCTGCGAAATATTGTATTCACAAAATTCATTTCTTTAGACACTACAGATCATGTAACTCCCATAATAAACCACTCTATAATTTAGTTTCATCCTGACAAATATTGAATTACCAATTTTTTTGAGAGATGTTCAAAGAAACCTTTATTAAGGCAAAATAGTAATCCTAAAAAGGTAGGCAGGCAGAGGTACCAACCAGGATACCTATGACCAGATGAAGACCTACATGAAGAGGTGTCATAAGGCCCACAAGCCCACAACCAATAGCCATCCGGGCTCATATCCAACCCGGGCAGTGTTGTTTTTATCAGAAAATTGAAGAGTCCCATTTTCTTTTTGGTATCCCGTACGCAACCGAACCTGGAACCTCTTAAAGTCATTCCAACACCAGACGGTTAGATCACATAGGTGATTAAGATTATAAGATAAATATTTCATTTTAGAATTTATGTTATAAATTTTTAAGAATTATATGAGCTTTATTACAATTATAATTTTTTGTTGAATTTAATTTTCCTCTGTAACGAAATTATTAATTATTTACTTTTACTTCTAATTTTAGTTTACTGTGTTAATTTTCAATCTATGATTCAAATATCTATACATACACATAAATAAATGAAATTGGCGTATATTTTTGTAATATTAAGATAACCTCTTTTTACTACATGCAAATGAATGTATATACGTAATACGATACATATACTAAAATAACATTTTTAAAATTTTTTGGATGCCTGTTTGTTTGTTCCAGATAATCTTTGTAACGGCTGACCTTTAGGACAGCTAAAGGCAACGTAAAAAAGTATATAAATAACTTTTTTGTAAAATTCCAGGCGATCAAAATCGTGAACATGTATAGATCAAAATAAGGCATACATTTTTATGTGTGCACGTCGTCTTCAAAATATTACTCAAAAACAACTAGTAGGATTTAAGAAAAACTTATAAAAGACCACCTTGAAATCATACCTACCTTTCGAAAAAAACCAGCAAAATCTTTTTTGCAGTTTTACAGCGTTTAATAACTAAATAACTTTAGTATGAGATGTTTTTTGTACATTTATTCTTAAATTTTACAGCTAACACTCACCTGATTAAACTCCGTAAATTCACAAATCAAAACATAATAAAAAAACCATGAACCAACACAACCGATGGCGGACGATCTGGCACTGTGGCCATAGCGATTCAGAATCAACCAATAGCAGCCACGCCCTAGTATAAAGCCACGCCTGAAATGAAATAAATTGACCAATAGGGAGGCGCGTAGAACCTTATTTACTGTTATCTCCCGCCCGCCCTCGCCGCCCCAACTTATCGATTGGACGAACGCAGTACTTGTTTAAGGCGGGCAGGATTAATGTTGTGATTCATTTATTTTCATTATTTCAACATCAATGTTGGTTCGTTTAATTTAATTTTAAGCATTTGTCACTTAATTGTAATTAAAAATGGGTTTAACGAATTAAAATGTGATTTTTAATCCTTTTAATTTGGGAATTATGGATTATGGATCATAAGTTGTGGTCAATAAAAGGAATAAGTGAGAAAAGGATGAACTCGCACGCAAAGCATTCCCATTGTTAATTTTTTTTTAAAGGAGAAGTTTGTTTTTTTGCCTTTATATTCACAACTGGCTGACCTCCAAGACGTCTTCCTATCTTATACATGAATACTGAATTAAAATAAATTTACACATTTTTTTTCCATAAGAACCTTCATCATCATCATCATCAGCCGGAGGACGTTCACTGCTGGACATAGGCATCCCCTAAAGAGCGCCACAAGAAAGAAAAAACCTTCAAAAACAAATTTCGTTAAAAACGGTGAAAATTTATCCCAAGCACGGAAAATGTTATAATTAAATTACCTCTTAGGTGTTTTAGTTTTGTCTAGGAAACCTAAAAGTGCTCGTATCACATCACTAATTTAAAATTTGTCTTTTCACTTTAAAAAAAAAGGAGTATTTAGGCGTGCGACGGCTTTTCCTGTTATTTTGATGTCTGTGCTCACTATTGATTTATACCTACCAGTTTGGTAACTACGTAGGGCCCTTAGGTTGCCATCGTTTATAAATAATAAATATGGAAATACTTTGTATATATTAAATGTTTTGTAGATTTTAACATATCAACAGGAAATTCATTTGCTTGCTGGTAATCCTATATCATGGTGATATTGTTAAAAAGCTGTAAAAATACATACATACTTAAAAAGCATAACATCCTAAACTCAAATGTCGAAAAAGAAAAAAATACAACGAAGACTCCATTTGCCTTCTGGTGTAGTTGTTTGTTAATTATAAGACGTCTGTAAGTTTTAGGAAATGAAAGACATTTAGCAACGATTATCAGAAGCGGGATAGAACATAGACTGGTAGAATATCTTTCTACCTGTTTTTTTAATGATAATGCAAACAAGCAGACGGATTTCCTAAAGATACCAAAGGTGGTAATGGTGCGTTGCCAACCTGAGGCCAGGATGTTAGGACTCGAGCAAACGTAAGTTTACCGGCTACATTACCCTCCGGACCGGAACACGTCAACGGCAAGCACTGACGTCATGGCGACAGGAATAGATAAGGCGGTGTTACTAATTCGGACGAGTCGCTGCGAAACTCTACCACCTAGGTACCCCTTAGGTGCTTTGGTTTTAAAAAAAGTTGGTTTTGTCCAGGAAATCCAAATGTGCTCGCGTCATATTAATTATTTAATATTTGTCTTTTCATTATCAGAAACGGGATAGAACATAGACTGGTAGAATATCTCTCTACCTATTTCTGCTATTGTCGTTTACTCATTTTGAGGTTAAGGTAAGCAGCATACCTACCAAGTTAACCTTAGCTTAATGCACTCTTCACAATTCCTTCTTCTTCACAGCATTCATCTTAGTATGTTCTTGATATCACCAACCCATATTTTTATAACCTTTATTTAACTTGCAATGTATTTATTAATTATTGCAATTTAACATTTGCCTGGATGAAATTTTGCAATTCATTTGAAGCAATCATCCTTAACATGATATCCGATTGAGTTGATTTTTGGCATATTTTCGTGTTTTAAGTGTATAAGTTAAGTAATAAATTGCCATGATATTATGCAGCTGATATGAGTACGACGATGGCGGTGGAAGGTGTTCATAGGAACATCTAAAACTTTCAACAATACTTTTGTTTGGACTTCTAAGCCATATGAGACCTGCGTCTTAAATAGTATTTCGCTAGTATACTGCTAGGAATGGCCCTTCCAAATAAAAGATTGTCACAAAAATATGTTTATTGATAAATCTTATTCATAGTCAGGATACAAGGTTTGCTGTAAGAGATACCTAAAGGAGATAAGCACGTCTATGTGAATTAGATATCTGCATACTACTGAACATTGCGATTTGAATGTTAATACATAAAGAGTAAATAATTAAATTAAATCAAATAAAGTTTCTTTGCATATTGACATATAGACAATACAAGCTAACTTGAAAATAAGGCATCAATAGCCTTTGTTCTCATTATCAGGAAATTCATCTATTTGCAGCAAAATCGGCAGCGACGGAAAAACTAAAAGCAAAATAAACGAGATTTTATAATTGGCAAAAGTTATCTATGATCAGGCTATAAAATGGTAATACTTCTTACATAAAACCCATTGTAATCCTCGCTGCATGGCATTAAGCAAAAAATAAACGGCACGGTATGGATTTAACCCTCAATTATAGAATTAAGCAGCGATGAAGGGTTAGGGGTCCCCTGTGGTGAAGCAAAGTGAAGGGGAAGAATGATATCGATATCGATAAGTTCTGTAACTCTTATTAAATTTTAGTAATTTTTTTACTTTAACTCCAATTTCAATAACCTATCTAAGATATAAGATAGGGCTACTTTAGACCAGTAACCACGCAACAACTGTAATTTGTCAATTACCGGCAGAAACATCTGAGCAACAAAATTTTAGTTTTATTTTTTATAATATTGGAAGGCAAACAAACAGACGTATTTCCTGAGGTTAAGTAATTCACGCCGCCTAGAGACACCAAAGGTGGTAATGGTGCGTTTCCAACCTGAGACCGGGATGTTAGGCCTCGAGCAAAAGTAAGTTTACCGGCTACCTTACTCTCCGAACCGGAACACGTCATGACGTCATGGCGGCAGAAATAGGTAAGGTGGTGGTACCAATCCGGGCGAGTCGCTGCTAAACTCTACTACCTAGTCAGGTGTCACGGCATTAGTGATGGTGAGCCTATGCTCGCCTTTTACGAGCTGCCTGGCAAGATGGTCTATTCTACAAAGGAGCCCGGACCAACACGGGAAAAAAAAAGTAGTCATGTCTCTTACTGTAGCTAAGATAACGTAGGCCACTTGGGTGAGTAAATTTACCTGCTACTTTTTCTTTCATGCTAGAGTAATCAGCAGCAGTTCGAGAGTTTGTAGTAAGTAGGTTATATTTAAAAAGTCCTGCCTCTTTTTCGTTCTGTATGGTCAAGCGCATGCGTCGTTTGTCATGATATAAGACTTGGTCTTGAGACTAGTAAGTTAATGAAAGAATAGTTCAGACCAATTGTTGTTGTAATAATTCGTTTTTCCCAATGCTACTTATTATTTCTTTGTGTAAGCGTTTATTTCCGTAATTTTTGTACCCTAAACGACCCGCCATAATTGGTCTAACAGGTTGTCATTTGTATCGTTAAAGAGATGAAAACGAAGAAAAAAAATATCAAAAATTCAAGGAAATGTTATGCATAATTTTTGGTGCTTGGTTAGTACAATATATTATAGCTGAAAACGTAACAACATATCATTCTAAAAGAATAGAAGTTATCAAATAACATCACTATTTAACTCTTCAATCATGTTATATACTTACATAGTTATATAAATTACAGTCTAGCACCAGTTACACATTTACAATCTTTGTTAAATTTTTGTCATTTTATCGACGATATCAGAGACATCACTAGTGACACAGTTGATGTTCAATACCGATATAATGAAGTGTTTTCACGCCGCACACGCCTGTTTGTTGATTCTACAAACTGACGATACAGTGCCCTTATGTTGCGTATCATTCAATTTAAGCGCCTTTTCAATCTGTCACCGCAAATGTTGTGAAATATTATTAATGTAATGAGCCGATCGTTTTGGCAACGTTGTTTAATTTCATGCTTTAATTAACCCGTTTGCGGGTACGGGTTAAGATTACCAGCAAATACTTGGGCATTTACCACCAAGACTATTATAAAAAAGAAACCTGAGACCCTTGGCACTTGAAACTCTCTGTCTAGAACGTAAGGGAATTGGCTTGAAGATATGTATGTAGAGACCTGGGGTTTACCAAAAACGAGATAAAAGATGTTCGCAGTTTTTTCCTGTTAATTGCATTTCGTGAACATATTGCTTAAATTTGGTCAAGTTTGTTGAAATTATGTGTAGTTTTGTTAAGTAAAGGGTAATGCACACTTTTGATGGCCACATTGAGGCACCTCGCCGCGCAATAATGCGCCTACATCGCTGCCACACATTATGTATGGAGCTAATGCCGGGACGCATTGCAGGTAATTAGTGCATAAGTGTACTGTGCAGTGCAATGCGCCTCGACCCGACAACGCTGCGGTCCATCTAAGTATGCGCTATCCTTTAAATTGAAAATATAAGTAAGTTAAATATTCATAAGCAACTCAGTAGATCGTATATTTTGTCGATGCCCCTTAAACTCGATAAGCCCATGTAAGGATGCCACTACTTTACCTAAGCCTGACTTTTGGATCATTTCAGTTCAATTTTACAGAATCCCTTTTGGCTCCAGTGTTTGTCCGGGCTCCTTTGCAGAATAGTCTATCTGCCTTCCTGCAAGGTAGCTCGTAAAAGGCTTACCGTCACGAACACCGTGACATCTGAATAGGTGAGAGAGTTTCGCAGCATCTCGTCCGGATTGGTGCCACCGCGTTACCTGTTCCTGCCGTCATAATGTCAGTGCTTGCCGTTGACGCGTTCCGATCGGGAGGATAAGATAACCGGTAAACTAACTGTTGCTCGAGGCCCAATATCCCAGCTTCAGGTTGGCAACGCACAATTACCACCTTTGTTGTCTCTAGATGGCGTGAGTTTCTTTCCATCAGGAAATCCGTCTGCTTGTTTGCCTTCCAATATCAATAAAAAAATCAGGCCTAAATAAATGAAAAATCATCAAAGTTAACTTTTATACAAGACGAGGCAAACGAGCAAGTGGAAAGTGTTCACGCCGCCCACGGGCATCCGCAACACCAGAAGTATCACAAGTGCGTTGCCGGCCTATGTTTTTGACTAAGATACTTACACCTATGACAAAAATTAAATAAAAACCAATAAAGTGCGAGTTGGACTCGCGCACCGAGTATTCCGTACATATCTAGCAGCATGACATCTGACTAGGTGGTAGAGTTTCGCAGCGACTCGCCCGGATTGGTACCACCGCCGTACCTATTCCTGCCGCCATAACGTCATGACGTGTTCCGGTTTGTAGGATAAGGTAGCAGGTAAACTTACTTTTGCTCGAGGCCTAACATCCCGACCTCAGATTGGCAACGTACCATTACCACCTTTGGTGTCTCTAGGCGGCGTGAATTTCTTACCATCAGGAAATTTGTCTGCTTGTTTGCCTTCCAATACCATAAAAAAATATCTATAGATGTATAAGTCAAAAATCCTCCATCACAGCATACACACAGTTATTAATGCTATAACTAAAAATGTACGACTTTTGCAATTTTTTCTTATTCTGCGCTATAAGACATTGCTTCTTATCAAATTTCGAGATACTGAGTTAAAGGTAAATACTTTGTAGATTTTGATTCGCTTGTGAGTTTCGAATATTTGGGAAAATTTGCGTTATAAACGGCTGTATGTTTTCATTGCGTTGGCGTAGATAGGCTTTGACTTTTACAACTCCAAGGGACAGCAAACGTAAGTATTTGATAGAAATTTCAGCTTGATACCTCTATGCGTTGCTGAGAGCAAGGGTCTTGACAGACGGGGTATGGAGAGACGGACGGACAACGATGCGATAATTCTATTTTTTCCGTTTTAGGTACAGAACCTTAAAAATAATGAAACCGCGTGAACCACAAATGTCTCGAAGATTTTTCATATTATAAAGCCGTAGAAGGGTATTTGCCCCTACTGTAATAGGGGCACTGGGTACGTAGTACTTACTACCCCGGGAACGATGGCAAAGACTTTGGCTGTTTAGAAGATTTTTATAGTACGGGAAAGTAACAATTACTGGTAGTGAGAAATACACATCCTTATAGATAGGATAATTTACGCGCAGTAAACTGCAAAAACTGAACATATCCCCGTGTTGGTCCGGGCTTCTTTGTAGAATAGACCATCTGCCTTTCTGCCAGACAGCTCGTAAAAGGCGAGCATAGGCATAGGCACGGTAACATCTGTCTAGGTGGTAGAGTTTTGCAGCGACTTGCCCGGATTGGTACCACCGCCTTACCTATTCCTGCCGCCATAACGTCAGCGCTTGCCGTTTACGTGTTCCTTTTTGGTAGCGAGTAATACGAGGGTATTTCCCTCAAATTCCTAGGGATCCCATCGTCAGATCAAGAATTTATGCCAGTGGGAAGACCACGGAATTACGCTTTTATGAAAAACAGAATAAATTTAACAAACAGATGTGATATACAGATGTGAAAGCACATTTTTACTTTTTTTCTATCTAATAAGATGGCGGTAACTTTAAGTTTAATCGCACAACAGAATTAAACCCATCCTTTAGTTTTACAATTACAACTTATTAATAAAGGTACAAAATTAGCTAAATTAATTAAAAATCATAAACAACGGCTTCCAGAGCGTCAAAATGTTTTCCTTCTGGGTCGTACTTTTTCCTGTACGCTTGATATTCCTCTGGATATAACTTCTTAACTGCTTCATTGAACCGATGGTGGTAATGCTTGATATAAGGAGTGCACTGGGAGCACTCCTGAATAACGATATCTGGTATTAAACCTGAAATTGATTATATTTATTAGTTGAACGGTTTTTATAGTACACTAGATACTCCGTTCCACCCGTTCAGTTTGTATGGGAAAATATTAAAATGTTTTTCCTAGTTTCCTTAAAATCGAACAAGATAAAAAATCTCCTGGTTCTAAGCTACCTCTCTATCAATTTTCAGCCAAACCAATTAATGGCTGAACTGATTTGGCTGAAAAATGTGTTGTAAACTACGCACTCATTATACTAGTTTTAGATTATCGTTATCTTCTTTTAATGACAGTAACAGAAAGAGACAAAACACTTCTAGTGCTGTCAAATTAGTCTTCTGTACAAATTTCTACAGACGTTTTTACTTTTATAAGGGTTCTACACGAATTAAAACATTGGTTTTAAGCAATCCAAATGGAAGGTCGATTTAATGAGAATTTTTACAGGTTTCAAACAAAGTTGCCACCAACCGTCTAGATGATGCTTTACTCGGTAAAGGTTGATTAACAATGTCACAATTTAACATGTCCGTACCAATCTGATATGTCTAAAATGTTGCATCTCTTTTGTTTTCGTTTCATTTGAAAAAGAGGCGACTCACCAACACGACTTAAGAGATTGGAGACTCGTGTGTCCAGTTGGTGAAACTGAAAATTATTATTATTATGTCGTTATCTGGATACGCCAACATTTTTCGCATGTTTACATAATTAAATTTAAATAAAATCACTTTTATGTTTTCACTTACGGGACAAACTTTTCATTTTAACCTATGTATTTTTATTTTAGCACTTGCCCTGTGCTTGGGATAAATTTTCTATAAATTTTAAAGAAAGAAGAAATTTGGTGGGTACTCAGAATTGTGTATCTATAGGACATAACTACCCGCGTTAACATTTTAACCTAATTTATGATAAATTACAATCAAGCTGATAAATGTTATGTGTCGCAAAATGGTATTAAACTGATGTTTAATTGACTAAAAATAACATTTCGAGAATCATAAAATGCATTTTAGTTCACTGAGAAAGATGTGCGTATTTACTTTAAGTAGGTAGGTATATAAAGGTAGGTAGTCGCCTCTGTGGTCTAGCGGTTCAGTTTGGTGAGCTTGACATGCAGGGCCTGGGACCTCATGCAGGTCCCGGGTTCTAATCCCGGGTCAGGAAACAGATATAAAATTGGGTTTTTCCAATTTTCTAATAAAAAAAAACGTTGCTCGGTGTTGGGTATGTGCCCGGATGGCGATAGGCTTGCCACTTATGACATGGGACTTAGTGTTTCTCCTAGTTGTGGGTGTACTGGTTGTCCATCTGCCTATCTCTTCGGCGATATGGCCGTGAAGGTACTTTTTTTTAATATTATATAATATTTAAGAAAAAAATTCCAGATAAAATAAAAATGTCAGTGGAAATAGTTTAAATTTAAAAAGTATCATATATTGAATTGTCATCAAAAATTATAAACTAAGCTTAAATTCTTTCAATATTTTAGACCGCTCTGGGTGGTGATTATGTAGCTCAGTTACCAACTCAAAATGGATGAGTGTACATCGAATCGCTGTCAAATGACGTGTTTTGTATTTGCTATCTCTAGTGACCAACAGAAATACAATAGAAATAGCAAACACAAATGACGTCATTTGATGTACACTTTTACAGTTTGAGTTGACAACTGAGATACATAATCACCCCCCTGAACTTACTTATGTGTAGTAATTAGTGTATAGCGGCGTCAGTGATACATTAATAATATGTTTCAATAAATGTATTGTATTAAGTAGATAATACTGTACTGTATGCACTGTTTGCTATGCCAAATAAATAGAAAAACAATATCAGGATTTACTAGTTTTATGTTTATTAAAATTTAATATTTTATGTAATACCTATAACCTGCACCTTTTTATATCTTTAACTACCTACCTACATGATCGATGTAGAGCGATTCGACTTTGTGTACCTATAAACTTTATCTCAACTACATTTCGTAAACTAAAGTCGTAAAGTTTTTGCTATTTGGTACAAAAAACGGAGTGTATCTTTCAAGGTTAAAATATCATTGCATTAATCTTGACAAATACAAAAACAATGTGAGTAGCTAAGTGAAATAATGGAGGCGCTTATTTAATTTTTCTGTGACCTTGATACGTGGCGATCTACAGTTGCGCGATTCGGAAGATATTTCTTACCCCACAGATAGTACATATTATTCTGTGCCCCGCATAACACCAGACAAAGATAGCATGCATCTAAAATAGTAGTTTAGTTTGTGATAAGTAGAATACTACCAGAATCGTTTG
>NJDC01058206.1:267552-286262 GCA_002245475.1 Calephelis virginiensis | reverse complement strand
TATCTAGCGTATTTTGGATGCACTAAATTACATGACTGACACTAGTCAATAAAATCGGATGATGCCGTATGAATAGTTATTTCATTGCAATTCTCGACAGATAAAAAAAAACACTGTCAGACGGTTTTTTTTTCGTTTAGTTTGTCCCTTTCTGGGACCAGCTAAGACCTTTTGGCCATGCTCATACGATTTATTAAATTTTTAAAAAACATCGATATTTTACACATATCGATGTTTTTGAATCGATATTTATCGTACAGTGATACTTTTGATTCGATGTTGACATCGATGTCAACATCGATGTTTTCTTAATATCGATCATCCCTAATCCAGATCGGCATGGGACAGGTGAAGGGGGTCATGCGTCGTCCCACGCGTCAGACAAGTGTGTTTCTAGATCGTACGTACGCGTGACGCGTCAGACACAGATGATACGTTGTTGGAGAAGGAACACCAACAATTAAATGGAAAAGAATTCATTTCTTGTACCCAATGCCTTCTCTTCTTTTATTTTGTTTTCGCAACAAGGTCATACTCATAAAAATAACAAAGGCAATAAGCTATCCTCGAACTCGTTTTTCGAATCAGAAAACATTGTGCAATGAAGTCAGAACAACGTCTGATGTCAATTGTACGTTGCATACGTGGGACTAGTGTGCTCGCCTACGCTCCCACGTCGTAATGCATACGTAGGATACGTGGGCTCAGTCTGATTCTACCTTTAAGCGTATACGCTTATCTATCAAAAAAAGACTGGTCATAAAGTACAAGTGTTGTTTAAAATATTTATGTCTAATTGACCAAAATAATTTTGCCAATTACAACTTGGGTTATTATAATAAAGAGATTAAAGTAACCCTCGAAATTTTTGGATCATTGCTTTCAAAATACAACAAGCAAACTTTTTTTCTCTTTTAGCATTCAACCCTTAGATCTTTCATTCGTTTTATTGCATTCATCCATGATACCAGGTTATATTATCTTTATAATCTGTGACACGTTCCTAGTATGTGGCGCCCTCCATTAATAAATTGAAATATAGGTCTTATATCAATGAAATAAGGAGTTGTTAGAAAAATCCGCACAATAAGCGCAATTAAGAAACGTTATCTGACTTAAAAAGTATAAAGGTAACCAATTATTTGAGGATTTAGAAAGGTAGTGGCGTATGCAGTGGTTAAGTTTGGTTTAAATTGTTTGAAAAACGAGTTCCCATACAAAAAATCATCACTTTTTGCGGAGTTAGAAGAAATAAACATAACCATAGTCACCAAAGATAATACTGGTGAGATGCCTCACCTTAAGTCATTGCAGTCGTAACTTAAGCACTGGGCAATGTTTTCACTGTCGGGATCCAGATTATGGTCATTACTTTAGTGTATATCGTTTGATATATTATATTTACTTACTTTTATTTTATAATTAGATTAGATATAGTACTACTATTTAAATTTATTTTTACACTTTATACTTTTATTTTTAAATTGGCTGATATAATCCAAATTTGAATGATTAATTATGTGTAATAACAACTCTTTATAGATATCTTTAAAATACATTCGGATTTCCGAAGCTTGACGAATATAGCCGTAGCGCATAATCTAAATAGTATACTACTTTATTCGTGGTCTGGTCGCGTTGGTGGGCGATGGGAACGTTAGTTAGGTACGCTTGTCACAGTCTGTGTTATCTGGAAAACAGAAGCCACAACAGTTATACTGCTTACGCGGAATTAGCAAAATGAAGGCGAATTCTACATCAGCTACTCTAATCTCTGGACTGAAACATAACACAGTCATTATGCGGCAAGATAATTGGATCCCCACCCGAAAGAGCTGCAAAATGGCATATTACCGCCAGGGATCTTATTGGTTAACCCATTTCACCTTTGTCCGCTTCTTACGAGCTTCCTGGTAGAACGGTACTTGGTCTATTCTACACCGAAAACCCAGACCAGTACGAGGAAAATTCCAGGAGCTGGTGATAGTAACGTCATATCGTTCCTAAAACTATACAGTTTTGGCAGTCACAACAACCATAGTTTTAATCACTCCCAATGATATTAGTTAAACAGATTAGTTAATGAAATGACCGAACCCGCGGTTTCGGGTTGCCGTACAGATACCCGAAATTGACAAAGTAATTATGAAGCCATCATGATCGTGTTACATGTTTACATGTGGCTTTCGTTCCTAGCGGACGTTTGTTTGTTGGATCGTGGCTATAGCTGGAATTAATATATAATAAATTATGTCAACCCTGTGTTCTACATTTCTGTCGTTGGTGTTGACTACATCAGGTCTCAGGTTCTATTCCCGGTTTGGGAACTCAAAACGTGTTTTTCCAATTTTCTAATGAAAAACTATGCTGCCCGGGATTGGAGAATTGCTAGGTTAGGCAAATAGGATTAGCACCTATGACATTGTGGGACTAAGTAGTACCTTCGGCTAATCGTGGGTTTTAATTCGTGGTTGTACGCCTGCTTATCTCTTCAGAAATTTAAACGTGAAAATACATACTTACGTCTTATGTATTTATTACTTTTATGTATTTAATGGTGTTTGAAAGAGACGTAGCCAGAACGGATGTAAGAGTTTTGGTTGATGATGTAGTGCTGGAACAAGTGAATGAGATTGTATATCTTGGTAGTGCTTTTAACAGGGATGGAAGGTACACCGCGGATAGAGAGAGGAGAGTGAGTGCAGGAAATAGTGTGAATGGAGCGTTGGGTAAGCTATTCCAAAGCGCGGTTTTAAGTCAAAAAACTAGACTCGCTTTGCATAATTCTGTGCTTATCCCAACTTTATTGTATGGAAGCGAGAGTTGGGAATGTCAGAAAGAGCACGAAAGTAGGATAAATGCGGTCGCAATGAGAGCACTACGGGAAATCTGTGGTGTAACGCTCGCTGACCGCATTCGTAACAGTGAGATCCGAGAAAGAGTGGGTTTGAAAGAAAGTGTTGGTGTTAAATTTCGAAAGGGCATGCTCCGCTGGTTCGGTCATATGGAAAGAATGACAGATGAAAGATTGACAAAGCGAATACAATGCGAATGTGGATGGATGTCGGTACCCGGGGAGACCAAGGCTGACATGAATTATTGTTTTTAGATAAATAAAATATACGGCAAACTATTTTTATTTAAACCTATTTCTATAATGTAAATATAAAAGAAAGTTGGGTTACTTAAACTATTTATAACTCAAGAACGGCTTAACCGATTAGGCTGAAAATTGATGGGGAGGTAGTTAAAATCGCAAGAAGGACATATGCGTTTTATCCCGTTCGGCAGCGAGAAAACTAGAAAAAACAACATTTTAATTTTTCCAATATAAATTGAACAGGCGGAACGAAGTTCGCCGAAACAGCTAGTAGTATTAACTTTTGATTGAGGCCTAACATCCCGGCCTCAGGTTGGCAACACACCATTACTACCTTTATTTAGTGTCTTTATGCGGCGAGAATTTCTTATCTTCAGGAAATCAGTCTGCTTGTTTGCCTTCCATTATCATAAAAAAAAATACATAAAACACTAGAATTTGTACGACCGATTAACAGTTAGTAACTCCGAATTAAAAATATGTATATCCACTTGAAAGCTTTCGCATATAATAATTGAAATATGTAAAGATCATTCAGCATTTTATCTCCATTGACCTTCATAGTCTTTGAAACGTTGGACGTAGTATTAATAGACATACTGGAAAATTATGAAAATATTTTGGGACTCCAAATCGTTACGGAGTGTAAAGCAGGCTATTCTCTACTATCCTTAAATAATAACCTATTGGGACTAGATCTTCAGCTAATCTTCAGCTGTGATAAAGACTGAAACCTTCCAAGCGCCAAGTAACCACTTACGAAATATATCCATATTGGAACGTATTTTAGCACTTGCCCTGTGCTTGGGATAAATTTCTATATTTTTTTTATTTCTTTAAAATTTATAGAAAGATATCCATATTGTACTATACTGTAATTTAGCTTGCATTTGAATTTTGTTGTTTGTTTTAAATACAATTACCTATAATTAAAACACGCTTCTGCTTTTAGGCTGATTTATGACGTCTAGTGTTAGATGCATTTTTATATTTTTACTAGCGGCCCGCCCCGGCTTCGCATGGTTATGAAATATACATATAAACCTTCCTCTCCAATCACTTTACCTATTAAGAAAAACAACATCAAAATCCGTTGCGCAGTTTTAAGCACATATGATACAGGGACAGAGGAAGCGACTTTAGTAGTGTAGAGCACCATTATTAGTATCTCGCTAAATCTTATTCCATACTTTAGGGTTGTCTGGAAGAGATCGCTGACTTGGCGATAGGGCCGTCTCTGTGTACTCGTATCTTATAGTTTAAGTTTTTTGATATACTTGTAATTTCTCTGTATTTGGTGGACAATAAGAATTATTATATTGTATTGTACTTTATTATTTATTTTATTTGTTTGTTGTGCTGACTAATTAGGAAGCTTTTATAAAGATTTGAGCGTAAACTCGATTATTGCTTATTAAAAAAAAAGGATGTAAATATTATGAACTACTTGAGTGGACTATAGGTATATTTTAATCGTTGTTGTTCTTTGTAGACAAATCGCGATAGGCTTTAAATTCATAGTCCATAAATTGACTTTGATGTCGATCGTTTGTTGGTTGCGTAAGCTCTTTGCCACTTCTGGCATAGAAAAGAAAAAAAAGAAAAAAGTGCCTTCACGCCCGTATCCTAGAATAGAATATAATAGAACAGAGTTTATCTCACATACACCATACGACAGGGACTTGTGACACCTCTGTATAATACTAAAATCTACCACCGGATCGAAACTTCTCTACTAGGTGCGATTGCCTGCTATCTCATCGCTAATAGGCAAAAAAGAGTCCAACGTATTTTATTTTATTATGTATTATAGTTAAAATTTTTTCCTCAGTAAAAAAATTACTTAGACAATGAACATTTATTCTTATTCACACTTCAAATGGCTTCACTCAGAGAAGTCTATTATCCTTAAATTAATCATTAAGTCGACATTTTTAATACAAAACTTAATGATAAATCAAAATATGTCAATTTACGTCTTACGCCTAGTCCGCAATTGCAAATTTTCGCCGCTTAATTTTTATATGTACGTATTGTATCTTATGTGAATATCCGCACAAAAATCGCTAGGGAAAAATATGCGATCAGGATGCAAATTAATGGGATGCAGATGCGACGCAAATTTATTTCCGGGTGGTGAAATCTATCTCTCACTAGCACACAGACAAACACACACATACACACACAAACACACACACACACAAACACACACACACACACACACACAAACACACACACACAGACACACACACACAGAAATCTTCATTTTTCTGTGATCACTTTGAAAATGTCCTTTTTTTATTTCTAGACTGAATTTGAACCGTTAGCTTAAGACACTTTTTTATCAACTAAGCTTGCACATTCAACTTAAAATTTTTTGTCTTTCTGATCGCTTACTTTGATAGATGTGCTCATTCATAATACCAATAGTCACAACATTAACAATCACTTAGTTACGCAAAAACTTGGTCGGGGTAATGAACCATCGGCTCTGGTTTGAAGTAGTGGCCCTAACCACTAATACTAAAGGATTGTCTGAAACTAATACATAAACTTACTACTAAATGAACAACATTTCGACAAAGGCAAAAATACATATGGAAGCTTAGTTGGAATTGTTCGGAATAGTGACTGACTATTAAATAATGATTCGGTTTCGGTTTTCGTCAAAAGTCCTGTTTTATTTAAAATTTACCTTCTCTAGAAACAAAAAACGTCTCTTAAGTAAATATAATTAAGTAAAATAAAACTGCAAGAGCCAACTTTATTTCATTGGGCACGACGTCGCGATTTGATCACTTTTATTTCGAAAAATAGCAAATCATTCCGAAATTATCCCACATAAATTTTATCAACATCCTATTAGTAGCTAACACCAAAAACCACAAGTCGAATCATGATAAAATTAATATGGTTAACAAATCCGAGTAACAAATCGCGTACGAACATTACAAAAAAAACCATAGAATTAAAAATTTCATCCTTGTTTGGTGTACCTAGAATATCCTCTAATATTTACCAATGTTACTGTTGTAGATCAAAATTTGCGCATGACATGATATAAAGTTGACGGAGTCCAAAAGTTGATTTGGATACTCTGTATAGAATAGACTATCTGCCACCTTGCCTGACGAGAGTATAGGTTAAAATGATACTCAAATGCAAGTGAAAGTAGAATGCTGTGCAATAACTTAACCCAGGTAGCTCTCTTTACCGCAATTATATCTGTAAATGCCACTATCGTATTCTTGTCTGGCGGGTAGGATATCCAGTCGACTTGCACATTATGCATGTCTGCAAGCCGCGGAGGTATCTTACTACTTAGCATACATGTTTTCTGTTTTATCCTAAAAAAATATAAAAACCGAAATTTGACTTAAATTTTGGTAGTAAACCCAACTACAGATCCGCACTAGTTCGAAGCAATATACTTAGTAAAACAATTCCCTGACGTTGTAACGTAGTCAGACATAACTAAAAGTAGGAAAGCTTCCCAACAAGGCTCCATTTAATTGAATACCAACCCTTACTTTTGGAACTCGATTAAAATATACCGACTTGCACTTTTTATTCCAATGAAAATAATGTGTAATTTATTTACAACGAAAACACACAGTATGAGTATGAGTATAAAACAAAGGTACTTTAATTATTAATTATTACTTTTGCCGCTGAAAAAATTGTAACGTGAAAAGTTTTGATTATTTACGATAAATAGAAACTGAAATACAAATTGTGGTTTTGTAACTATGCGAAGGAGACAAACAAATGATTCTGTAAATTTATTAAAATTAAAAAGTTAATTTTAATTAGTTAGTAAGTTTATCGCCTCTGCGGTCTAGCGGTTCTGTTGTCGGACTTGACTGCATGAGGTCCCGGGTTCGAATCCCGAGTCGGGCAACATTGGTTGGGGTTTCCTTAACCAATTTTTAGAATTCCAACGTCCCCATGAAAAAAAATCTATAAATATATTTGAATTAGAGCAGCTACCGGTATTTACTATTTACTTTGTATAATACTCCATATGGTAAATCTAAACTAAGTAAAAATATATTCCAAAAAATATAACAAATTTTTAACTCAATTCAATTTCAATATTTACAAGAACAATTTCATATTTTAATAATACTATTTTTATTCCGATATACAATTTCCCTGAAATCGAGACGGAAAATTACTTGAACTATGTTACGCTTCAACTTTTTTTTTGTTTTTTTTATACACGTACTACCGATCTTTAGCTAACTTTGATCACGTTATCACAATTTGAATGATAGTCTTATTATTATTATTAATCTGATTCTCGATTATTTAAGTGTTGAATAATCTAAATTCCCATAGTTTCTTAAGTTATCCGTTGTTACATTTCAACATGTGAAAGTATAAAAATGAAAATATCAATTAAAATCTAATATCAGTGTTGCAAAGCGCTCGCTCAAAGAAATTTTTGTTTTGTTGAAAAAAGAAACAACTTAATATAACTGCCTGAAACCGTAAGCAATTACTAATGTTTTCTAATATTACATTCATCAATAAAGAAAATTTAATAACTTTTGTTTAAAAGCTTTGTAAGCAATACGTGTATAACATAAAAATAATAATAATATGAATATTATTTTGAAGTGTTTTTTCCTAACTTTATTTATTTTTGGATATTTTGTATACACAGGACGTGTATAATCTGTAACTTTTGACATCACTAAATTGTTTTTTTGTCGAAAACAAAAAGTAGTATCCATGAAACAAGCACCGGCGCGTAAAGTCAAACGAGACCACCCTCCACCCCCAATGGGCAACGCCGGTGAAAACGGGGCTAGAATTAATTAACATACTATTTATACTTAACATGCAAATTAAATTTTATACGAGCCTGTAGGAACATTTTATTTTTATTTTTTTAGACTTTGGAATCAGCGTTAAGTTATTATGCCATAGTCAAGTTGAAATTTTGCATCGAGATGCCCAATCAGGGTTTAATTATTCAAAATCAATCACTAGTCGTCAAAAACTTATATCAACCATGTTTTGAGTAAAGCGGTGACCTTACTCAAGCTATTTTAATGAGATTTTGTGGGAATGTACACAAAGCACTAATTTCTTAATCGTTCAATTGGGCACTTTAACTAAAGAAAATTGTACAAAATGCCACCAAAATTGACCAATTTCAATCAATATATACATGAAATTCAATAATTACGAAAAAAATACGGCCATATTTTCTCTGCCAAAACTGTAGCAACGTCTTGCATGTCGCCACTGTCACTTGTCAAGCACGGCTAACAAACTGTTACACTGGGCCTCGGGATTCAAGTTTTAAAAAAGAATTTTATTTGGACACTTATATATTAACTTCAAATGCAAATTATAATTATTAAAAATACGAGAACTGGTAGAACTGGTAAGGATATAGTAGTGGAGTTGTCTGGTAGGATCCTAAACGGAGACTGACTGGGTATAGCTATGGGAATGGAAGGAGGGTCAAAAGTGCTGGTGAAGCACTTTTGAGGATTTTGCCGGCGGAGCACTGAAATAACCCTTTTAACCTACAGTTCAGGGTTATAACAGAACGCATCTAGCTATAATAATCTATTACGAAAAACCACTTATAATCTGAGGATAACTGAACAAATGTCATTTAACGTTTTTGATTATCACTTTCAAGAAAAAAATACTGCTACTTGTATTTTTTATTTAGCAGCTGAAAACTTATAACCGATTGAAGAGTTTGTGAGCTAAATATCTATTGTTTATATTAAATACATTTTCTGGTAATTTTGTTTTAAATTAAATTAATTGCTTAGGTTTTTTTTCTTCTGTTTCATGTTTCTGTTTTCAACTGACCTCCAAAATAAGAAAGGTTTTTGTTGTAATTTAAACTAAATTTAAATGATATATTTTTGTTCAAAAGCTTGGGCTCATATAAAGTTAACCAAAATCCAATAGTGATTTTCCAAGTTATAATTAATTATGTATATTTAGTTTACTTGTTAACATAAAATAATTTACTAATTTGTAGAAACTAATTTATTAGGTGTGAAAAAGAATTTAGAGTTTCGATTTTAGAGCAAATAGAGATCGATTTCTCAGAATTCGCATTAAGCTTCGTTTAATTATAACATTGATAAAGTAACTGCATTTGAAGTAGTTACATTTTTATCCTTACAAAACTTATCCCCAAGAATAAATACAAATCAGGTCTGTGATTACTTGTGGGAGGGAAACCGTCGGACCGACAAATGGCATTACCTAAGCTAAACCGATTATAGTAAATATTCGGTACTGTTGGCACTCGACGGGAAAACCAATCTACTTGTAAGTCACTTGTATGGAAGAAAATGTTCTATTTTAAGATTTGGCCGCTGTGGTCGCAAGTATACATCAATGGTGATTTGGCTATTCACAAACTAAAGTTACGAAAACAAAAGAGATGGAACATTTTAGAGAAATTGAATATGTCAGATTAGACCGGACTAATTATTGATCAAAAATTTCCGAGTGATATATTTAATGTTTGTAGAAAAGCAGTGTATAGAATAATATGACAGAACTAGAAGTGTTTTATCTCTTTCTATTGTATTCGTTGAAAGAAGATAGCGTTAATTCAAAATTAGTTGGTTAGTGGCTACGCATCACAATTACCACCGTTATCTGTAATATTCATAAAAAATACTAAAGTACTCCGAAGGTTAATGATAAATTTGTTGTATACAGTGCAATAAATACTAAAATGTCAATTAAAACCTCGCAGTACTTTTGAGTCAGTGGTTATTACGGTACATATCTAATCGCGTCGAGCATTTTACTTGATTTTGATGCAAGCCAGGAAAATCAAACCACAGCCTATAAAAACTGATAGTTCAATAACATCGGTTTAACAAAACCGAAATGTATGTTTGACTGCCCATACACTGTATTAGTTTACCTGCTCTCCACTCAGCGAGTGCAAGCGTGCTTAAGTTTTTTAGCTCTTCTGTAAATCAGTTTGTTATATGACAAAACGACGAACAAGAACACGGCTCTTCTGATGGTAAGAAATAACTGTGTCCTCCAGACACCATACATGTTATAGGTGCGACACTATCCTAAGGCCGGTGTGTTGAAACTATTGTGCAACTATGATAGATATCCTACCCTTCGGACTACAAAATTACATTGTCAATATGACGGCATGAATAAACTAGATTTTCCCGGACAAATTTCTGAGCTATCAGTTAAGAAAAAACGATTAAAAGTGCCCATATATCGTTTTCCTTTTGTTCTATTCTATGCTAAAAAAAACACTTGAATCGGCCCACTTGTTTTGGACGTGAAAGAAAGACAGATACACTTCAGATTTGTAGGATAAATGCGAATTGATTCCCCAAAACTAAAAAAAAGGTACAAATACAAATAACCCACATCGTTAAAATATACACCGAATTGCAACAACAAATCACTTAAATATACAATCCGATTTGGAAATAATCCGACAATACACCACAATTTAACGAGAAACTGTTGTGTCCGCGAATTTTCATGTCTACATTTGATATAATTGTATCGAGTTTATCTGTTGTAGGATTACTCCGGGGATTATAGACGCCCGTCGGCCCGCTCAAATTGAATTGTAATACTCTGCCGTTATTAATAACAACGTGCATTTTAGGGTTGAATGTCAAATTAAATGGAAACTCTAAAATTGTTTTAAAGTTAATCTACGTACTTTATGGCAAAAGACAGCGAACAAGCACGCGTCTCCATGATGGTAAGAGATAATCACAGCCTATAGGCACCTTAGATGTTATAGGTTGCTGTCCAGTGCGGGATACAAGGAGTGTCACATTTATATTATACAAGCTGTTGCCTGCGGCTTCGCCCGCGTTTTCACACGAACCAATTGTGCAATCGGGATTAAAAGTATACCTTAATATGTTAATCCAGGTCACAATCTATCTGTGTGCCAAATTTCAGACAAATCCGTTCTGCCATTCGAGCGTGATAGAGTAATAAACATCCATACATACATATTCACAAACTTTCGCATTTATAATATTCATAGGATATGATATAAATTATTTTTCATCAGAATTAACGAAATTTTGATTTTCAGATTTACAGTTGCGTATTGTTTTTAGAAAATTAAGATGGTTGTAGAATATTGATAAACGTACAGACAAAGATATTTCGTATCTATCACTAGGCTTAAACCGTAACTTCTTTAGCGTATCTGATCATTTTTCATTATTTAATTTAATTACGTTCAAAGCGAAGCAAATTTTTCTACTTAATATATTATGATGTGGCAAACTAGTCACCGTTAAACAAATAGGATGTCCAAAAAAGTTCTTGGTGTAGAAGACTTTGATGAATCATTGCTTAGAATTAAATGAAAACAATACTATTTTAAAAATTAAAACTCCATGAAATTTATCATACAAAAATTTAAAAAAATATTTTGAGTAATTGGCACTATTTCGTATCACTACCTCTATAGAGATAGTCGCTTCCTACTGTTTGTCCATATGTGTGCTTAGATAAAGTATCTTCAGTATCTTCAGTCTCTTCACGCGCACATCCCCGAAGGCAGAGTTACAACGTTAATGAGTATTTCAACGATATTATTGTCAAGCAAGGCAGCTCCGTAAGGGTTATGGTAGTACGTAACTCATCCATTTTTGTTTTGACTTGTATCTTTTTGTGTGAGTTAATATTTTTGATACCCTGGACGTTATCGTGGCAATAGATACAAGACAGTGATATTTATTATAGGGACCAGCTACAATAAGTGGTAGTGGCTTGACTTCATGAGGTCCCGGGTTCGAATCCCGAGTCGGGCAACAAAAATAAAATTGGATTTTTCCAATTTTATAATAAAAAAACGTTTCGGGATTAGATATGTGCCCCTTGGCGATAGGCTTGCCACCTATCACATTGTGGGACTTAGTGTCTTCTACTAGTCGTGGGTGTTTTGGTTGTGCCTCTGCCTACCGTTTCGGGGATATGGGCGTGAAGATACTTTAGCCTCTTTCAGTATGTATTAATAGTTTAAATTGAATGTCGATTGTATCCACAACCCTACCATAATAATCTGCAATATTCGCTGAAGCGAGCCATTTTTTCCGCAAATTTTAAGCGTCTCCCTTAGAATCCTCGATTCAGCCATATTTGCACAATAGCCGACCGGCCTCGCTTCGCGCACAATAGCCCATTTTGTTTAACATCTATTGCGAAGCGTGCCCGGGTTTTTGTATAGGGTCCATGTGACCGGTATCATAAACCTGTAACTTTAGGGGTGAAGCGGTTATACTGTGTTAACTGTCATCAATTAGTGGAATAATTTTGCAGTTAATATCGCTATTCTGACCAACGATCGTAATCAGAGACATCAATTTTCTTATAATCAGTCTTCGAGTTGACATTTTTACTACAAAATTTTGACTTAATCTCAGATTAAATGTTAATTGACATCTCTGGATGCGACCACTAACGTTTTTTTTTTATTATGATATTGGAAGGCAAACAAGCAGGCGGATTTTCTGATGGTAAAAAATTCACTCACAAATTCAAGTGGTAATGGTGCGTTCCCAACCTGAGGCCGGACTGTTAGGTCTACCTTACCCTCCGAACCAAAACACGACGCGACGTTATGGCGGTAGGAATAGGTAAGGCGATGGTACCAATCCGGGTGAATCGCTGCGAAACTCTACCACTTTGTCACACGTCACGGTGCTAGTGACGGTAAGCCTATGCTCGCCTTTTACGAGCTGCCTGGCAGGAAGGCAGATGGCAGATTCTACTAAGGAGCCCGGACCAACACGGGGAAATTATAATAATCCCACTACTAAATCAGCCCAGATGACAGCTTTACAGCATATTTTCCTATATTACAAGCGAACAAGCAGCCTCTACTGGAGGGAAGACAAATGCCCAAATACCTAAGTTTAATAGCTGTCATATCCTTTAGCGTCAAACATGATAATGGCAATGGCGCTATGTTGCCTTTGACTCTACCACTTATTGTAGCTGGGTCCTATAATTAATATCACTGCCTTGTATCTGTCGCCACCATAACGTCCAAGATTTTAAAAAGTCAAAACAAAAATGGATGAATTACGTACTACTATAACCCTTACCGTGCTGCCTTGCTTGACAATAATATCGTTGAAATACTCATTAACGTTTTTTTTAAAACACAAAACATGGGTTTGTCTAATGGTACCCTTGGTCAGATAGTATAATCCTTACGATACTGCGTTGCTTGCAGCTGGAAAAAAAACGTCAAAAATGTCTTTTTATACAAGACCAAGTTAAAACAAAACATGGGTGGATAATACAGAAGACTCATAAAAATGTATGACCCGCCACAAGATGGGCAGCTAACAAGAACTTTTTTTATATTTTACTTGCTCACGGCCCCTGTTATTCCGCTTCACCGATAATTTTGATAAATGGCAGTATTTGTTATACGTATTTACAAAGTGGCGTGTTTTGTTGAGAAATGAAAGCATTTGTGATGGCTGTTTAATATCGTTTTGGCTTTTTCAACGATAAAAGTGATGCTCGTTTTCTAACATAGAACTTATTTGATTTTTTTTTATCTATATTAATTTAAATTTAAATTTATTAAATCGCCTCTGTGGTCTAGCAGTTCAGGTGTTCGACTTGACTGCATGAGGTCCCGGGTTCGAATCCCGGGTCGGGCAACAAAAAGAAAATTTGGTTTTTCCAATTTTCTAATTAAAAAAAATGTTTCTCGGGATTGGATATGTGCCCGATTGGCGATGGGCTTGCCACCTATCACATTGTGGGACTTGGCGTCTTCGGCTAGTCATGGGTGCCCAGGTTGTGCCTCTACCGACCTCTTCGGGGATTTGGGCGTGAAGATACTTTTTTTATTATTAATTTGATATTAGCACCGTGACTGTGGTTAGGTAGGTTGTGCTGGGACCCGTTCGGGTTAGTAGCATTAGGTATCTTATCTTTACATAGAGACATAAATTTAGTGCGTGCCACTATGGTGTTGAGGACAGTAGGGCAGAGGGGTGTAATAGTAGCCGATTAGCAGACACAAAAAACTTATTAGGTATATCCCAGCTAACAATGACAGTGATAAACACTTTCGTATAGCAACAGGAACAGAAAAGGCAGTGACACCAATTCAGCTAAAGTGCAAGCAAACTCAACCAGCTATAAGTGTCACTGTGGTAGTGACAAATTGAGACTCAGTTGGGGAAATTAATAAATACCTAATAATAGATGGTAGTAGTTAATAATAACATACGACAGTGGTTCCCAAGTAGTGGTAATTGGTGGTGGTCGTAACTTACGATGATTTATTTATTTATTTATTTTAACAGATACACCGCTGGCTTATCACTAGACATTGTTAATTACACCACATATCAGTTTTGTTCAAAATGATTTGCCTTTAAAGGTATATAAAACATTCACAATAATAATGCAGCTACAATGAGATTCGTTAATTTAACTAGACTAATTTTATTAATAATGAGTTTACAAGCAATTTGCTTACAATAAAACTACTCTTAAAACTAAACTTGAAGAAGAGCAAAGAAATTATAAATACTTAACACATAACCTAACAAATTCTGACACATTGACTATATGGAAAATGTCGACATCGCCATTGGTGGTGATGTCGTTATACGTTTGCATTAGCCTATTTAATGGGGCTCGTTTACTTAAATTTGTTCTATGGCTAGATAAATTTTGGTAATCGGATGTTGAGGTATAGATCTTGGGACTCTGATATATAATTGAATTAAAAGTGCTGCCAGTGATAGTAGGCGGCCGTGAATGATAAGTGATAACTGACGGTGTACGAATCGAAATTGAAGTACGAAGTACGAACGCAATCTTTAAAAAATCCACATTAATGTCCGGTTCCTATATTCAAGAAACGTCTCATTTTGATTACGGTAGTAAGTATTTTGTACGATTAGTAAGATTTACTTTTTTATTTAGATTTTTTCGTATTATAAACGCAGACATTAGTAAATAAACTCGTAACACAGTGATTTGTGATACGATTTTCTAATGGCATTACACTCGCACTTAAAACGTGTAACTACATGTTACAAGTTTACTCACTAACGTGAAAGTTACGTTAGATGATTTTTGAAGTTGCCATATTACAAAATCGACCAGGGCCCTAACCATGAGTTTCCCGTTTGTCAAGTTTACTACACACGCTATCGTCTCTGTTAATTATTGGCATGAAAACTCTGAACAGCGCCTCTAATGGTAACTACGAGAAACACATTTTAGACCAAAAGTGTCATAGATTTCGACAAGTAACTTAGCGGACGTAATTTATACCAACTCATGGTAAAGGCTCTGTTACTTGTTTTCGACAGTTAATTCTGAACATTTTTTGAAAATATGAATAACGTTCCGTTACTTTTGACCAAACTGCGCACGGTTAAACTTACGAATTACGTTTCGTTGACTATAGGAACAGGGAATAAATCAATTATGTAACTAAATTTGGAACCTGTTTAGCTACATATATACGTGAGTGAAACCTTTATCTTAATATTACCACACTGTCAAAGAATCTCTACTAAAATGTATCATAAGCTATTTTGTTGGGGCCCAAATTATGCGTAAAATTGCGAATAAGCTCCAATTATTTCAGTACCATGTCGCGATTTGACATTTAAAAAAAAAGATGTTTGATGATTCCGGAGTGGTCTTTATTAACATCGACAACATCCCACTAGCATTTTTAAATTATACCAAAGGCAACTATATTTACTAATCTCTGGTTATGCTTAAATTTATGTTGGTTATTTAATTTTTTACACAATTTATAAATATCACTTTACTTTCCACGCTTGTACTGGTTTCGCTATACAAGCGTCATCTGGGCCCTTACCCTGAGTTTACGGAGCCTTTCTCATGAGTTAGTACCTATACAGATTACGTTCGGTTAGTTACGTGTCGAAATCTATGACATTTTAGGCTTAAAATGTTTCGTTTATTTGTCAATAGAGGCGGTGTTCAAAGTTTCCATACAAATAATTTACAGAGACGTTAGCGAGTATAGTAAACTGGACAAACCGTAATCTCATGGTAAGGGCTCGGATGTCCAGTTTACTATACTCGTTACCTTCTCTGTAAATTATTGGTATGAAAACTTTGAACAACGCATATATTGGTAACTATGAGAAACACATTCTTACAACAAAAGTGTCATAGATTTCGACACGTAACTTACCCAACGTAATCCATACCAACTCTGGGCTAACAACTAAAGACTCTGGGCTATTACAACTCTAAATTGTCACCTAAGTATATGAACTTATGTATTATTATATATATCATATCTCAAACACTATTACTAGTCAAAACATGATAAAATTAATATAGGACCATCCCGGCATGAACAACCTTTAAAAAAAAACATTAAAAACGATTCTATACTGGCCATTGACAACAAAATAAACAGTCGAGCTGATAACTTCTCCTTTTTGAAAGCGGTTAAAAAACAAATGCTTTTATCAAATTTAAATAGTTAACTTAAAATGTTATTGAAATAGGTTAATAGCAGGTTTCTTAGCTCTAGAGTTTTGTTAGTAATTCCTATCTATAGGTTTGCTTTCTTAATCCAGGTACTTAATACGTATTATGGTATCGCGAAAAATCTATTTTACTTTTGGATTCCTTTCCTTTGGGACTATTAACCACACGGGCAACGCCGCGGGCAACAGCTAGTATACTTTAAGAAAAGAAAATTTCATTGTTATGAATAATTAAACACATATACTTAAGAGTAAAACTAATGTTTATTAAACTACCTGCCAATCTACTTGGCAAATTAAATCAACAAAAGTATAACTAGACCTAAACCTAGACAGTACCTAACACTTTTTGATCTGTTGATCTTCTAAAATTTTATAATTTAATTTTAAATAAAATTATAATACTGAAATTTAATTACTTATCTTAGTTTTAAATTTTAGTACCACCGCCTTATCTAATAACATCAGCACTTGGCGTTGACGTGTCCGGAACACGGACCGGAACACAAGTCGGAGGATAAGGTAGCCGGTACATTTACTTTTACTCGAGGCCTCGCATCCAGGCCTCAGGTTTGCAACTTTGGTGTCTCTAAGCGGCGTGAATTTCTTACCATCAGGAAATCCGTCTGCTTGTTTGCTTTCCAGTATCATAAAAATAAAAAAAAATAAAATACCGTGAACACTATTTTACCTATTTTAATCTAAATTAATTTATTAAATAACTTGTTAATTTATACTTAGAATATAAACCACAGAAAATTCTAAAATGCAAAAGTTATATTGGGTACTGTTATTATTGATACGGGAATTGCCGTAATATACAGTAATTCACGTTTGTTTTGTCACATAATACGGCATACGGTAAGATTTAATACCGTATCAAAAAAATACGACAAATGGCTATAAGTGAAACATAACGTTTTTTAACCAGCGCAGCTAAACGTACCACTCCTAACCAATAGTCTGGGTACTTCAGTAATTATTGAATGTGACACCATGATTGCACTAACGTATTTGGTTTATCTATGAGACCTAAGTGTCGAATAGTTCAAATATTTCGATTAGTTCATTTAATTATTGCTACTGTTGTGAGAGTGTTGGGCTGTGATTTAAACTGATAAAATAAGTGATTGTAATTCTAAAGGACCTTCTTCGTCAAAAAGGCTGAAAAGTGTAAACATATTAAACAAAAAAAGTGAGAAAGTGACGATCAGTTGGCGCAACTTTCATATAAAAAAATTAAAAAAATAAGTTTGCTATGTTTTTATTCGCCCAAATCATATGACACTAGTTGCCTTACATCTGAATGCCTTTAGACTTACTTTCAAATTATACGGGTTATAAATTTTCAAGTAAACTTTATACAGATTCGGGCATAGATAATACACCTTCTATCTATCTATCTTCTGGATTCGGGTTTGCTATGTATCTATGGAAGTTTCGCCTCTTATTACGTAGTATTTATATACTCTTTGGTGACGATTTTTTCAAAGATTGGATTGCTCCTGTTGATGATGATTTATACAGAGCAAAGTGCACCGTATGTGACCTTAAATTGTCAAAATTGAAGTAACAAAATGAGAAGCAAGGAAAATTATGGACAAAATAAACATGAATATGAAGTAATATACGACGAGAAACCTTTATGGAGAAGAAACAAATGTTTTTTTTAAATATATACTGTGCACGACGACCAAAGACAGTGCAGCATACGACCATAGACTACTAGACGGTATCGGCGGGAGTGACCCAATCCGAAGGATGGCACGCGTTGGTACCTTACGGACATTTTTGAGCCTATGTGAATATTGATATATGAGTGATTTATTTTAAGTAAATAACAATGTTTTGTATATAATTACGAGCTTATATACTCTGTTTTGGTTTATATGATTAACTTAACTTAGAAAATGATGTTTATCTAAAAACAACAGGTTTTAGAATGTTTTATAGCGTTTTTGAGCATATTGTTTTGCAATCATAATTTACGTGAATTTTATGTCTAAAATAACTTCTATTGTCTAGATTTATGTTTAAAATGGTAAAATGTATGTAGCTAAACCGTCTTAACGTAAAACGAAACGTAT
>NJDC01058206.1:220890-267082 GCA_002245475.1 Calephelis virginiensis | reverse complement strand
TATATCGAAATATCGATATTTCATTTCGATATATTAAACACCGATATTGATATATTTAAAAATATCGATATATCGAAAATTCGATATTTAAAAAAATATCAACAGTCCTACTGTAAGTCGCTTGAAATGCTTAATAGGAACAAAGATGGCGCAAATTTTAGTCGCATTCTAAAATGCAAAAGTTATATTGGGTACTGTTATTATTGATACGGGAATTGCCGTAATATACAGTAATTCACGTTTGTTTTGTCACATAATACGGCATACGGTAAGACTTAATACCGTATCAAAAAAATACGACAAATGGCTATAAGTGAAACATAATGTTTTTTAACCAACGCAGCTAAACGTACCACTCCTAACCTATGACATAATACTAAAACATCTTAGCTCCTAACCAATAGTCTGGGTACTTCAGTAATTATTGAATGTGACACCATGATTGCACTAACGTATTTGGTTTATCTATGAGACCTTAGTGTCGAATAGTTCAAATATTTCGATTAGTTCATTTAATTATTGCTACTGTTGTGAGAGTGTTGGACTGTGATTTAAACTGATAAAATAAGTGATTGTGATTCTAAAGGACCTTCTTCGTCAAAAAGGCTGAAAAGTGTAAACATATTAAACAAAAAAGTGAGAAAGTGACGATCAGTTGGCGCAACTTTCATATAAAAAAATAAAAAAAATAAGTTTGCTATGTTTTTATTCGCCCAAATCATATGACACTAGTTGCCTTACATCTGAATGCCTTTAGACTTACTTTCAAATTATACGGGTTATAATTTTTCAAGTAAACTTTATACAGATTCGGGTTTGCTATGTATCTATGGAAGTCTCGCCTCTTATTACGTAGTATTTATATACTCCTTGGTGACGATTTTTTCAAAGATTGGATTGCTCCTGTTGATGATGATTTATACAGAGCAAAGTGCACCGTATGTGACCTTAAATTGTCAAAATTGAAGTAACAAAATGAGAAGCAAGGAAAATTATGCACAAGATAAACATAAATATGAAGTAATATACGACGAGAAACCTTTATGGAGAAGAAACAAATGAGAAATAAATGTTTTTTAAATATATACGGTATTTTATTGCTTTTTTTCTTAAAATACGGCAAATCGGAATGTCACATACGGCAACACTGATATTGGGGAATAACCATAATTCTCAATTATCACCTACTTGAAGTAGGCCACTTGATACTTCGTTGGTACATTGGTACTTGAATCTTGATACTTTAATTATTAAAAACTGCAACAAGGTAGTGAATATAGTATAGTGATTATGAATTGTGATTGATGAACGCTTATTTATTTTTATTCAACGTAGGTACTTCGAATAGTCGAATTGAAGTTGGTAACGTATTCATGGTTTATTTTAAATTTTGAATGCAAAGGACTTACAACATTTTAAACTCTTTTGTCTACCCATATGCTGAGATTATAATTTTTTAGGGAACTAAATTACCATCAGTGAAATAAAATATTTAACAAGTGAACATCTGAAAACAATAAGTAAACTGTAAGTTTCTAGATATGGTGTAATAAATACCAAAGTATTAAAACACGTATTTATTAAAAATATTTGTAGTTTATTACGTAAGTAAAATTTACATCTTTACAATTCTTTGATCTAACAAATTTCAATGAGTCCATTTCATTTCCAAACCCGCCATGAATGCCAATTAACTATAGCTATTTGGTAATTTGTTTACAATGTTGATATGTCCCAAAATAGTATATAAACAATGTTACTTAATGAGTTATGATTAAATGTAAGTACCTAGCTAATGTACCTATTCTTAATCGGGTCAGTTGTGGTAGTTGCCTTTTCTCTACATCTTTATTTGCTTATTTGGTCCTATATAAGTAGGCAAAAAAATGTCAAGTGCTAGAATTATGTTTAACTTAAAAAAGAGTAAAGTAATACCTACTTACTTTTAACTGTTGTGTACCTTTAATTAAATCATTTGACTAATTTTAATTAGGATTAAATTGTTTTTTTCAAGTGGTAAGTTTACACCTCATTTTTAATTTTGTATCTTCTATTGTACAACTTGCCTGTTAAATAGGTACTTTATCAAAACCGCAAAAAAGTAATTGCAACAATGACTTACAATGTACCTACCTAATAAAAATTTGCATGTAGGTACTTAATTTTTTACAAATAGTAAACTATAAACAATTTTTTGAGGCAGTCTCTCCTTAAAGAGGATATGTTTATTTAATGGCATTGGTCACCTAGAGTGTATGAAAATGACATTCTAATTTTTAGTGTTTTTTTTATTATATTGGAAGGCAAATAAGCAGACGGATTTCCTGATGGTAAGAAATACACGCCGCCTAGATACACCATAGATGGTAATGGTGCGTTGCCAACCTGAGGCCGGGATGTTAGGCCTCGAGCAAAAGTAAATTTACCGGCTACCTTACCCTCCGAACCGGAACAAGTCATGACGTTAAGGCGGCAGGAATAGGTAAGGCGGTGCGTGGTACCAATCCGGGCGAGTCGCTGCTAAACTCTACCACCCAGTCAGATGTCACCGCCTTAGTGAGCCTATGCTCACCTTTTACGAGCTGCCTGGCAGGAAGGCAGATGGTCTATTCTACAAAGGCGCCCGGACCAACACGGGGTAATGATAATTACACTAAGAACCTAAGTCTGGTCTAGAAAATTACTTTTTTAATTCATTTAAATTATGAGAAAAAAGCAATAAAAAATTATTAGAATAAGGATTTTTAGCCCATTACAAGTCTCTCTTATTAAATCAGTTATTTCCTAAGGGTTAGTCCTTATGCATTGTAATTTGCATGATTCTTAAAAATTATCTATTTCTGATAATAAACATAGTCTTATAGAACTTCAAGGTTCAAACTGGTGTTATAGTCTTAATTTCCTCGATACGGAATGTCATCAAATTTACTCTCAATTTAGTCTTTATTCAATAATAAGACGTAGAGTTTCTGTTAATAAAACTACAGTATTCAACTTAGTTAAGTATTCCTTAATGGATAGTTACCTACTTTACTCTCTGATTAAGTACAATTGTTAAGCCAGACCTCATGCAGTGAATTCACTGACAGTTTAAGTGATCAGAGTACAGCTTTTGTATAAATTTACCAGTCCTAAGACAAAGAATGATTGTGTCACACAATTTATTATAATGTTAATAATTTAACCTGAAAAGAAAGAGTTAAAGAAACATATTTTATTTTCTTTTGTCCAAACATTTCAATAAACTTACAGAGAATGAAGAAGTTTGAATTTTCACCCAAACCTGGGGCTACTGACCAACAAATTTTTATGGGATCTGTATTTTATAATATCTATAAAGACTCTGAGTTTCTACGTAACAGTGAAAATGTTGAAACAATATTATCAAAAGGATATGAGTTGAGGCAAATGTTGAAGAATTTACAACCTGGGCAAGTTGTAGCAGTTGATGGTGTTTGGCTTGAAAAGAAGTAAGTTATTTTTTTAGTTATTGCAGTAAACAATATTTCATCTGTTATATTTGGAATCATAATGAAACACAAAATCTAATGTTACTTTTGAAAGGGAAAAACACTTTCCTGGGTCTTAGATTGCAAGATAAAGATTTTTTTTTTTAATTTAACTACCTACCATTCTTTTTATTTACAAAAGTACTTAGTTTTAATCCAAGTTACCCATTCATTTGATATCCAGAAAATTTTGATATTAATAAAATAAATTTATAATAATTTAAAATTATTAAAATGAAATCTAGTTGCATGAAAGTTGTTACAGGTTGTACTAAAAGTCTTTAGCTACCCGAAAAATTGTTGAGTTTGATGACTTAGAAGTTTATATTTAACATAGCAGGATATATACTTCGGTTTGGTCGTTTTAGGCATACGCTAGCATGAACAAATCGACTGACTGAGGGCTGGTTCGTCTCCCGCCGACTTGGTTTATGTGTCTTACGTGCGTCCACAATTTCCGGAAAGCTGGATGTGAAGCCTCATCTCTTTAACTCTTCTACATTCACATTGTCCTCATCTGAATCTAAAGTTGTTAAAAGGCACATCAAAACCCTTCGGTGGGGTTTGGTGAAAACACTTTGATGTGGTTATGTCACCAACCCTGGTGACACTGCCAACACCTGAATAACGTTGGTCAAGGTGTCCTAGTCACTACTGTACATAACTTGATTGTATTCAGTCAAGTTTCTTCCTTTTGATGAAATCTCTCACATCTATAAACTTAAAACGAAATTTTTTTTCAGTACACCTTTGCTTGTGAAGAAAACAGGAGACAAAGTGATAGTTGAAAATTACGAATTCACTGCCAATCGCCTCAGTGGTTTAGTTGCTGCATATGCATTTGATAATCGCCTAAGATTTCCTATGTTGAACTCAAGTGAAGCTCTTTCTTTAGGACTTGTGTGGAATAATGAGGATATTGAAACTTGCAAGATATTTTTGTCTGCAGTTAGTGGAACAGAACATTTTTATGAACAATTTCAGTTTTGGCCTTTATTCTGTGCTTTAAGGAAACTTCAATTGAAAAAGATTACATTGGAGCCTGTTGTTAAGATGGCTAAGATTAAAAACCCTCAAGGTATTAGAATGGGGAAGGAATTTATTGCCAATTTGGACATTATTAAGAAGCAATGGCATCGATTTGATAAATCTACTAAATCTGAAATGATCCAACTTTTGAAAACATTGCCACCTGAATTGAAAAAATGTTTTTTTGCTAGTTAGTGATTAATTTTTATTATGAAAGCATGCTTTTGTAACATAAGCTTGTGACTTGTATTATTGAAATGACAAAAACTCGTTTTTTATCAAATTCAAGTTCGTAGGCTAGTGCTCTAAATTAATACTTATTATTAGTTAAAGTAAAAAAAATCTAAGTTTGATAATTGAAAACCTAATGATTCATACAAAAATCATTTTTAGTTTTTGATGTAAGTATATTAATACAATTTGAAATAACAAGGAATGTGAATAAAAAAATTCACTAATCACAATTTTTGATTATTTTAACTTGTATAGAATTTTAAAATAAAATGTTTAATGACTTGTATGTAAACTTTGATATAAAATTATAATTTTATTATTAAGGATTTTTTCTTTTAATTCTGTTTATCTTTTCAAAATTTAACATCTAATGCATCAAAACGTGAATTTGCGAAATCAGGATTTAAGTAAATTTTTCTTATCATGTTTTTCCAATTTTCTATACTTAATTATCCAGCTGATACTGTAACAGAATCAATAAGTTTTTGTCGAACGAATTCCTTACGGAGAATCCATTCAGTTGTTGTCTAAATTAGAACCTTTGCCATGAATTTCTATAGATTATATTTCGAAATCTATGACACTTTTGGTCTAAAAAAACATATATACGGTCGAATTGAGAAACCGAGGAGGTTTTCGAAGTCGATTAAAAATTGATTTTCTGAGTTACCACTAGAGGCGCTGTTTAAAGTTAAGTTACAGAGACGGTAGCGAGTATAGTATACTTGACAAACCGTAATCTCATGGTAGGGGCTCACTAATACCATTAATCATCAACCTTGACAGTCCATGCATACCTTATTATATAAAACAAGTATCTTCAAACCCGTATCCCCGAAGAGGTCGGTTAAAATCAGGGTAGCCACAATCACATTTATATGAATAAAAAACTAATTATTTTAAAGCATTTTATTAGTTTCAAAAATACTAGATATAATCACACAGTACTAATTCAAAATATACTATGAGATACACACAACTAGCTTCACATAAAATTAACATATTATTCAGTTCCCAGAATTTACTATTTGTATTTAGTCTAACTACTTATCTAAACACATTTTGTTTAATATGTTCCTGCTTATCACACCATACAATGTATGTTATATTTGGAAGTATAAAATATCATATTTGTAAGCTTTGCCTTTTGTTACTACGTAATTGATAATAAATATTTATTGTATATTTACCAAACAATGTTGTGTTGAGGATAAAAAGCTTATCAATTTAAGCAACTTTAACATAATAATCAAAATAAAAAATCACAGAGTTTTAACTACTGTCCATATAAACTTACTTCCTTAAATTCAAGCGAAAAAAAATTAATCAAACCTTGACGAGTCGACCAAACGACAAAGAAAAATTTAATCAATAGAAACACGTGTGAGTTTGCGGAAATTCATCCTTAAACAAAAATAAACCGCCTTAGCACAAAAAATATTAGACGCCTATTTAGTTAAACACTGTTTAAAATTGACATCTAACGGAGTGTCACTATGTTATTGGTATAGAATCAAATTTTCTTAGACACAGTTTAGTAAAACAAGCGTTATTTTGTTGTTAAAGACTGAAAAAGTTTATTTTGTTATTTTCCGCTACAACTAAAAATATTTTATTATTTTACTGCACGATGTATGGCCGGGGTATAATCTGAAACCCCTGAACTGATTTTGATCTAATTTCATAAATAACTGTAATTTGATCCAACTCGAAAGATATATCAGTAACCCGATGACTCAACGGATTTACGAGAGATAACTAAATAACTAGCACGCGGAAGAAGCTGCAGGTAACAGCAATATTAATCTACTAATCGCTTAAATCGATTAACCTTTTACCCATCGACATAATAAATAAAATGTTTGTTTCATTTTAACTATGATTTTTTAATACAACAGATAATGTAGATATCACAGTAAAAAATAGAAAAACACTGCTTATACAAAAAAATAGCTACGTAATGTTTCGTATATTCTTCAGATTCTGAATGAATTGTTACCAGACTACAAACAAGTGTAATATTTTATGTGTAGTCTATATATACAAAATCCATGAATATTTGGAAATCTCCAAAATCACTACTCGTATAAAAAACAATTTAACATAGGCACTAAATAAACTAAAAAAAAACATGTAAAATATACTTTGTGACATTAAAACAACCTTGGTAACCAAATTTATGAAATAACGCAAAAAAATAATATAACTGACTAATATGGTGTAATAGACAGAATTTACAACACAAAATGTTTTAAAAAAACTACCTTAGGCATTAAAAAAAAACCACTATAAAAAGACTAGTCCTCGCCGTGTCCTGCTTCGTGTTAAATTTACTAACTGTCATACAGCTTTATTTAGGCATTAGTTTTAGTTAAAACATTATTTTAGGCTGAAAATTACTATTGTGTTTCTTACCTCAAGACTATCGCTTTGAAAAATGCCAGACTTCTGTGCTTTGTTATTGTATCCTAATTTTTATGACAATGATAGTAAAAAAGCAATCGCCTTTACTAATTGTCAAATAACTGCTAGGTATTAAAAACAAAAATAATGTTATACTTTAGCATTGTGTTTTCAATGCAGATTAAATATAAAAATAATAAAATTGTTAAACATGGCATATTTCTATGTACTGAAGAAAACAATGGTAAGTGACGGTAGAAATTTCATATTAACATAACAAAAAGATAAATACTAGATCGAGCGGACATCATCAATTACCCTACCTTATCGAGTACCAGCATAAGACATTTATTGTTCGCTAAATGACCAAAAATTTTTTAGCAAAATACACCATTAAGATAGACATCACGACAAAACAACAAAAGCCAAGCATTTATGTATTTGTAGTTTGTCAAATGACTAGAAGATATTCTTACTCATTAAAAACCTTGTTCAGAATTCCCCTTATATGTCCTTTTTAATTAGTTTACACTGTTACGCCTCGACAGTAAAACTGCTTTAATGTGACTTTAATTAGTTTCACTAACATTAACTGCCTCATGCTGATATGTCTGACACTCGAAAATGTAGGTTTATTTACGGCGCCCGCCTGGTCTAAATAATACATAGTAGCAGCAAATTATAGCTTCATTTTGACATAAATATGAAACTAACTCTAATTTTGTCAAAACCTTATATGAATAAAAAATATTCATGTACGCAATCAAAAAACATATTACATTATATTCGTCAGCAATATTTTATTCCACAGATCACAGAAAAAATATATTTCGATTTGTATTATACACTATAAATACCTATTCATGAATCAACTTTTCGTAATCTATACATATTATATCAATTATATTCACATCTTGATTTTAAATTTGTTACTTGCGAACATCTCATAATATTTGACTATTTGAATTTTGTCAGCTCGTTGTTTCTTCGTAGGTATTTGGTAACAATTAAGATTTATGACAATCTGAGCAACTTCTTTCAGGATAAGACCCTGCACACAAGACCGTGTCATCGTAAATACGTACGCCATATTTGTATACAGACATAATATAGATGTTTTAAAGACTCGCTACAACCATATAAGGTAGAATACGTCTCATTGTCATCAAAGCCAATCAAAACACATTGTAAATTAAAACGACACTAATAAAAAAACAACTAAAAAGTAAATCTATTTAAAAAATCAAATAACTTTAAATTTGTCACTAAATCATTAATTCATCATTATGTAATAAATGTCACTATATTTTTCATATGTAATTGGTTTATAGTCCAAATATACATTCGCTAGTGAACAAAAAAATGTAGGAACCTATATGATCCTATGGAACCATTTATTCATAAAATTTTATTATTTATTTGAACCCACAAAAATACATTAAAAAATTATTAGATTGAAATTCAAAACAATTCAATCAATTCAAATTGTTTTCACTTTTTAATACATACAATATATGGCAAACATCGATAGTAGAGTTAACCTCTACTGAGACACAAATTTTATTTCAGCCATTTTTAGTTACTGTTAAGAAACTTTTTTGTTAACAGTATTATTAACCTATTTTCTACAGTCTTGTGCAGTGCCTTGTCAAATTTTGAGTAACCACGTATGAATGACATTTCACATTATATTTACATTTTTTTTTGTTCAAATGTACAAATTACCGATATTACATAAATATACATAGAGTAAGTATAATTATGTATTTATTTTATTAGAATTTACACGACAAATATTTTAAGACATACAATTCGATTTATCAATACTAATACTTTTTTCATGAAAAACCACTTATTCATGTTAAAATTCCGTGTACAATTTGCCTAAAGAGGATTTTCCCCTTTACGTAGTAGCAATATATAAATAAGTAATAAAACTTATTCGTCGTTTACTCTAATAATATACCAATGACCATTGAGCGAATTATTACATATTATAAAAATATTTGGATGTTTTATATACACATGTTTAAAAAATATATTCTACAAACGTCAACAATTTTATAATCTCTATATTTTAGGATAGTAATATTTTTATAGGTTTAACACGAAAACATTTGTCATTAAAATACTATAGAGTATTTGTAAACTTGAAAGAATTATTGGCAATTGTTCAAATACTTGCAATTCCTACCCATTATGATTTTTTCTCATTACGAAAATGGTAAAATAAAGTTTTTTTAAGAAAATAGTATGAAAAGATACATACATATTTAGTTAACAATACAGTTAATAAATGAAAAAAAAATCCAATAGCTCCTGTTTTCGTACAATATATTAATTGTATAATCTTGTATTGTTTTATGTCCGTTACATTAACGACAGAGACAAAAATGACCCTTGAAAGAAGGGTAAATATGTATTTTGAAATCAGAACCTAATAAAAATCGGTCATGAGTGATATGGGAGTTGAAAAAAGTGCTATTTAATCACAAAATGAATTTGATATCATAGTTATCATTAATGAAAAACAAAATGTACTTTCCGAGTTTCAAAAACAAGTGATTTGGAATCTGTAAAATTAGGAATATTAATAACATCGAAATCACTCTGTAACAATTCCAAAAAAAACACTGCAAAAAAAAAGTGTTTGACCGAGCCCAAAACTGAAAAAAGAAAAGACCAAGACTAAAATAGGTCTTGTTTTGTTCATTACTATTGGAAACATTTTAAAGAGTAACCAATTTTTCAACATTATAACAAAGTATCGCAAATTGTTCTGTGTTTAGAACTAAGAAAAAATATAGTCGAGTTCATGTAACTCACTAAACAAGTGAGAGCGAGACAAATATACAAACGCGGTTTAATTTTTAATTCCAACATATACACAGGTTATACTACTTTTAAGTTTGACATAATTAGCAATAACTAATTAAGAAATGCAACATACTATTGTGCTAATTTATACAAGACATCTAGCGTTTAAATATCTTAGACAAAATGGCGTTTATATGTGGTATATATCACAAATAGTATTATTAAACCTTTTTTGGTTTTAGAAATTTCTGAAAAAATAGTGATTGCCGAAAGTTATAAACTTTGCTTTTATTGTTTCTTTACTAGGAACGTACTAGGCGAGTTGTTTCATATATTTAGATAAAGATCAATGTTAACGTTAATTAAATACAACGATAGCATTACTAGCGGAATAAGAGCTAATTAATTTCGAATTCATGGTATTTGAGTTTTTTTATATCATACCAGTAGCTGTACTGTGTTTTTTTACTTCAATTCCTAAATTATTTACATAATAATTTTACGATTACATATTTTTGTCCACAGGTCTATAAACTATGCCCCACTCATTGGTTTTAGATATCACAACAATCAATCATTGTAACATTCAGGCCACAAAATAAATTACTTAATTTTTAAAAACATTTGTCAATGAAAATCGGTCCAGCCGTTTTTGAAACATAAATGTTAAAAAAAACTAGCTCGATTCTGCGACTTTAATCACACAAAGTTAACCTCTTAAAGCGGTTGACATAAACTTACTACAAAACGTTATCATAAATAACACTTTCTTTTCGACTAAGGTTTATTTTGTGATATGATATAAAAATATCAAAAGATTAAAGTAAACGAATGTGATGAAACAACCCGCTGTCAACGATCAAAATCAGAAAAATATATTCAATAATATTGCGTCCAGTGGTTATAAACTTGACAATCACAATTTCATTATCAGTATCTCTAAAATGAATATCTGTTTACCATCTGAAAGTTGCTAACGAATGAAATATATGAAAATTGCGGTGTCCACATTTCATTAATAGTAGAAAACGCTGCAAGAGTACTATACATATTTGTCAAGGCATAAAGTTTTAGATATACACGTCATCCATATACAACTAAAAAAATAACGGCAAATCGCTAACAATGACTGGGATGGTTAATCTGTTTGATTTTCAAGTAAATTTTAATTTCCTAATCGTCATTTTTCACGATTAAGATGAGTTTTTACAATTTAAAAGAAAATGAACGTTTCCGCATTTTTTTAATTTGAGTTTGAATCTCTGTCATTTAAACTGTTGATGCTCTGACAAATGAGTAACCATAATCCTATTTAAAACCTTACTATTTCTTATCGAACACTTTTTCATTTTAAATAAACAGATATTCATACTAAAGCTTATTTTATAGTCAGCTCGATCAGTACTACTCGAGTTGACTATAAGCATAGACAAAACCAAAAAGGTTCAAAGTCAAAACTCAACGCACAGATAAAACTATATTTAATGAGTAATAATTGTAGAATGCAAACACTGTGGCACAACGTGTCTGTAGGGTAGCCTATAGTTTTTGACTGTACGTGCGGCTAGGCACTTTAGGGTGGTATACTTTAGGGGGTTGACTATGGAGGCGAGGCTCTGTTGGGACGCTTTGAGGATTTCCTCGGGGGTTTCACCCTCGTAGTTGACTGTGTCTATGTGGGCGCCGTGGGCGAGGAGCTCGCGCACTACTTCCGCGGGACAAGGGTTTAGCTGGAAAATAATTTATTCAGCATGAAATATAAACTAAAGACACCCTCACTTAAAGATACATCTTATAATTAAGAAAGTGTCAAAACAACATTTTGATACGAGAAGCATTCAATATGAATAATAGAAAACAAATATGTACATAATAGTAAAGAAATAGTGAATAATAAAATAAGTCATTTTTATGCTGGTAATTCTGCTATCCATATCCACAAACTAAACATTTTAGATGCATGCTATCTTTTTCAAATAAAAATAAAGAAAAGAGGTGGAACATTTTAGACATGTCAGATTAGTCCGGACCTGTCAGCTTGGGACGTTTTTGATCCACGTCATAGGGATTTATAGTTAATGGCGTTAGGTTTCATCTATATTCCTCAAAGAAGCTGGTGTTTTAAAATTGGTTAAAAAATGTACCTACATCGTAAATTACAGGAATTTAGGAAATAATACAGTAGTCTGTGTTTTCCAAAAACTTACTTTTACGTCGATTACTGTGTATTTGGTAACATTCGACTAACGTCATAATAGTTCCAATTTTTTCCGCGGAAAGTTATCTGGCGAGCACTCTTTTATTCAAATATTAAATTAAATATTGACGTCATTAACCTAGCCAAATTCTCGACCAATTGAATTGCAGAATTTCTAATTATCTGCGATCTGACTCACACACAACTCATGCAACTGTTGTGTTGTGTGTGTGCATGTATTTTGGTGCATTGTTATAGGTGTGCATGTGTGTGTACCTTGGCCACGAGATGCAGCGGCGTGTTCCCGTCGGCGTCGCGTGCGTCGGGCGAGGCCCCCAGCCGCAGCATCAGCGCCACCACGGCGCGNNCCCCCGCCCCCGCCCCCGCCCCCGCGCCCGCCCCCGCCCGCGGCCGCACGCCCTCCGCCGAGCACGCCACGTGCAGCGCCGACCGACCCTGACGTACCTACATCATAATGTGCTGACGTCATTGATACATTTTATAGGATAGGAAGGCAAGCAGCCGCATTCATACACAGAAGTCAATCTAAAGGTTAAATCCGACTCCATACGTTTTATTTTAAACGCTTGCAAGTGGGTGCTGCTAGATTTGAGTAATTTCAAATTGCATTTTGTTGGAAAGTGCATCTTCTGTACATTAGAACTGTTACTAGTGTTATGCGATGATGATGAAGAAATTATCTCACCTTAATATCTAATTTGACAAGTGAGTATACAGCCTTATGAATCTTCTTCGAGACATCATCAGTGCAGTCTGGTTCCTCCAACAGTCTCGCCATGAGCGCCGCCAGGTGGAGCGATATGACCAGTACCCTCTGCAACGTGCTGAGGGTCTGTTCTCTGTCAATGCTCAACTTCGATTCCAGCAACTCCATGCCCCTGTCTATTTCTGACAGCGCTTTCCTAAATACTGGATCTATGTCTTCGAACGTCACTGGTGGAACTATACGACCTGTTGAAGATAAACCACATTTAGTGATACCATAGTACCTACACGTTTATTACCGGCCAATATTAATACCCTATCTAAGATAAGATAGTGCAATTTTGAATCAGTTACCAGGCAACCTCTATATTTCAATAATAACTATAACAATAACTCAGCAACAAAACTAATAGGCTTATCTCTATCTTTAGATAGGTTATTAATGACGGCCGTACAAGAACAGATAACTATTTTAATGCAGGTCCTCCTTGTAATTGGGTCAGTTTCCGAGGGCTTGTTTCTAACTTACAACAAGCATACGACGGAGGCGGGCGCAAATTTGTATTTAAAATCAAGAGCCGGTAGAATTTTTAGATTGGATTTTACCACTATCGACCGCACGGGTAGCACAAACCACATTATAATCACAAAGCATCGACCGGTTACACAACGTTTGCTCTTAAAACTCCATAGGCATATTATACATTAGCTGGTATGTGGTATGGTGGTACCTAAAGTGCACCTACTAGAATTATTATGTACGCGCACTTAATATCATAAATGCGAAAGTATGTTTGTTTGTCCTTTTTACACGTTGCAACGGAATTATGTTACGATAACATTTTTGTGTGTGAAAATAGAATCTAAATAAAATAATATCGACTAATTTGGATTTCTAAAATAGTTTCCGATGGGTTTTTTTTAATGGCTAATTTGTTGCTAATCTCGCGGTTTATACGACTTTAACGGGCTTTATGCATCATTATTTAGATGAATTGAATTGTTTCTTACAACGTCAGCAACAAGGGTTGTCTCCTGGAAGACCGTACCTCTACTTGGTGCTGTGTTCTGGTTACTGGGTGGATCGATTGAAAGGATTGCGGCTCATCGCTCGGAGTTTGGCGCCGGGCGGAAAAGAGTTCTTCGTCGCCGAGACCGAAGGTCGTCATCGGATCGGTGGGATCCGATAACATGTGACGGTGTTTCGGAAGGTATCCTAGCGTAATAAAATAAAGTAATGTATACCCCGGAGCGGCGGGCGCGCGCGCTCGGCCAGCATGTAGGAGAACAGCTCGGCGAAGCTGTAGAGGCTGGACTGCGTGAGCGGCGAGAGCGGCGGCAGCACGGCGCGCTGCATGTCGAGCGCGTGGTGCCACAGCTGGCGGCAGCGCGCGAAGCGGCCCGCGTCCGCGTACACGGCGCCGCGGTACCGCACGTAGTACGACGTGTCGGGGTGCGCCGGACCTGCACGCCACACCCCACACGTCTCACAACACACACATGCGCAACCCGACCACTTTGGAAATATTTCCGTTAGGCGGCGTGAATTTCTTACCATCAGGAAACCCGTCTGCTTGTTTGCTTTCCAATATCATAAAAAAAAATTTCGTATGAAACAATCGAGACGCAATTTCGAACGCAGCAAATACAAACAAATATTTTTATATTTATCAGTCACTTACTTTACGTACGTCACTTTACATTACGTTGGTACGGAATTTAAGTGGATTTATAAGGGCGAATAATGAAACAGCATTCCGTAAAGGAATTATGAAAGTGTGTAGCGAACCTTAACAAATACAAATCTTCCTTGTGTCAAATACATTTCAGACTCTACTTTTGACTGACTGATGAAACACAGCTTTAAATTTAATTAGATAAGCATGGTCAATAAATTTCTTTAATATTAGTAAGGGTAGCCGTCCATACTCTTTCCAAAATAAGACTATATGAGATTTATTTAAACCCCTCACATAATTTATGAACGCTCCCTTAAAGTTACTTTAAACCAAACAGGTAGGCTAGTTATAATAATTATTATTTGCCTACCGGTTTGACTAATTAAAGTATCTCCAGGCCCATAATTTCTGGTATCATTTTTCTTATTTCTCCTTAACTTTTAACATAACATTACACAATAGCGACGCACCAGTCTAGTGTCTGCATCCTACATCGTAGGTGTATCGTATGTGTATCGTAGGTGACAGTTGTCTTTGACAGTCTATCTATTATATCGACCACGTGGGTTATACCGATTAAATCGCAACCACAAAACAATGCGACAAATCACCAGCGACGCAACAATGCGACCAATCACCGGTGGCACAAAATTGCGACAACTCATCGTTGACACAATAATGTTTGCTCTTAGAATTCCACAAGCGTTCGCTGCGATGTGGTGTGATTACGATATTTATTATTCGCTATCATATAACAGAAACCTCAATTATTGGTTCCAAAGCTCACACTATCCTATACAAATAATTATACAAACTTACCTAAAATTCGTTCTCTAATGACCAATGCTTGCATCCTCATAGCATCGGGATCAGCGAGTAATTCTTCTAATTGTTGTGCATTACTGGGTTCTACAGCATAATCGTAAGCCTCTATTCGAGGCACGTCTTTGGGTTTTGGTATTGGTTCGCTATCGTCTGTCGGGAATCTGTAAAATAAGATTTTCTATTATGATCAGAGCTTGAAATAGTGTTCTGAATTCGATACCGATACCAGTTTTGCAATCTGGGCTGTAAATACGGTACCAGACTATCACATTCATTAATTTTTTCATACAAATTCACCGGATTTAGACTTGACTAGAATTGCCAATTCTAAAGATTCAACACGGGAACATTATAACAATTTGAGGGCAGGGGTGAAGTTCGAAAAACCACTTACATATTAATTAATTTTCGGGTTTTTCGGGAGCGTAATATAGTGCGAGCGGAGCGGACGACGCCGTAGGGAGGGGAGTGTAGTGCAAGGCACAGAGATTCAATTTTGTTAAATTATGATAGTAGGTTTCATTTACATTAACAAAACAAAACAAAACCCGGAGATATTATTGTGTCCCGATAGGTTACCAGAATCTAACGGGTATTCCGGGAGAGTTGACAACTTGATACTAGCATCGGATAGTACCCAAGCAATTTGGTCGTGAAATGTCAACTTAGTACCACCAAATTCGTATATAAATAACGTAAATGTGTTAAATATTTTTAAATAGCGACGAGGACAACGAGTAGGGTTGTCGAAGAGACCTTGAAATAATGTATGTTATGTCACATTTAATGCAAGTTTAAAAAGTTAATTGACATTGGCGTGTCATTATTACATTCTTTACTGTATTGGTTTGTTTACATTTTTATTTATTTGTCATTTTTCATATGTTAGCGCAAATTGTAATAATCAACTTTTAACACTTGTATTATAATTAGTGATTATTTATCGTACCTTCTTCTGGCTTTCATGCAGTTTAGGCACTGATCACGTCCCGTTGCTATCTATTTAAAATTGTAGAAGAGTGATTTTATATTTTGAAGATATTTAAAAAAAAGTATCTTCATGCCCGAATCCCTGTAACGGTTGGCAGAGGCACAAAACCAAGGCACCGACGACTAGCCAAAGACACTAGATACCACAATGTGACAGGTGGAAGCCTATCGCAAACCGGGCGCATATCCAATCCCGGACTTGAAACTTGAAAATACTCAAACAATATGAGTTGTTGGCTGACCCAGAGACCTCAGAAAGTCAAATTCGACGCCTGAACGCTGGACCACAGAAGCGACGATTAAATTAATTAAAGATATTACAAAAAAAAACAGGAGTGAACAACTAAAAATGGACAGCAGAAAAGTTTTTTGGCCTTTTTAGAATGATGTTGAGCTCATGGGGTTTATGGTATTGTGAGTGCATGTTGTACAATTATGTAACTAGTTGTTGAATGATTTATAATCTACTTTAAATCTACTTTAATAAGTGTTTGAATTAACAATCTCTCGCTTCTTAATTGAGTCAACTCAAGATAATATAATCAATATTTTGAGATATAATCCTTAAAGTTTCACGAGCAACTTAACTAGATTAGACTTGGACTAGTAGGTTCATACTCGTTAGACTACCCTATCCACGTAAGAATTACACACATACACTCAGCTAGTACACACACAGCGTACAGCTAGTATCAAATTAACGGCACCCTAAAAACTTGAACTAGTATTTCAATTACTGCGAGACCAGCCATATGCAGACCATCAAAGAGTGATGAAAATTGTATTTGTTGTCCATCGCCCGTTTAAATAGAGATAAGGCGACGACTGCATGCGTCGTTTGTCAGTGTATGCCGCACCTAACAACTTTAAAACAACTAGTCTATTCTCCGCTCTCACCTTACCAGATCTACTGTATACAGTTTACCATAGAGTGACGAAATATGTACCTGTCGTCCATCGCCCGCTTCCATAAAGCCAAGGCGCCGACCATGTCCCGTCGTTTATCAACGTACGTCGCACCCAGGAGCTCTAACGCGTCTATCCTCTGCTGCCGCGTCACCAGACCGACAGCATTTATTAGATGCTCGACTATGTGCGTATGACCCGTAACTGATGCCGCTAATAGGGGTGTCATGCCTGAAAAATTATTAAATAAATATCACTGGACAAATCACACTAAGTGATCTAGCCTCAAAGTAAGCAAAATATTTGCTTGTGATATAACAAGAAACCTAGAAATATTATTATAAAAATTGAGTTTTTTATGTTAAATCATGGCAGAAGGGGCAAAAAGGTTCGGAAGTGGCGACCACGTATCACTTAACTTAAAGTAGGACGTAGGGCGTCCCCATACTAGAAGGAGACGATCTGAGGAGGTTTGAAGGAAACAGCTGGATGCGTACTGCGTTCGATCGGTTGCTTTGGAAATCTATGGGGAAGGCATATATCAGCAGTGGACGTCCTTCGGCTGATATGGTGACGATGATGTTATATCATAGAGAAAAAGCAGGCGCCCTTCTGATAGTAAGAAACAACATCGTCTGTGTCGTCTCATTATGTTATTTGAATAGACCTCTTATTTTTACACCAAGTCATTTAAGAGCTAGGCGCAGACTATCGAGTGCCAAGTGTCACTATTCCTACTAAACTGATAAGCGCCGTCCACATGCACTACACTTTTTATTCATTCACGTAAATTTTGGAGACTCTTGACGTCACCCTCGGATGAAACCAAAGCGATTTGCTGGAATATCAAACTAAGTCTTTTCTGTTATCGACACCAATCCGCATTCGCATTAGGTATCGTGTAGGTCTTTCATCTGCCATTCTTTTATCTGCCATTCTTTCTACATGAACAAACCGACGGAGCATGCCCTTTTATATTGCTACACCAACACTTTCTTTAAAGACCACTCTCTTTCTTATCTCATTGAAGCGAATGCGTTCAGCGAGGGTATGATCACTGATTTTCGGACCGAAACACATAACCGCGTTGCGGCGTTGCTCCGCTAGCATCAGCAGTAGCGTTACTGCCGATTGTGGTGGCGCGGCACTATTTATTTATTTTTAACATAGTAATATCTTTTTAATAACAAATAAGCAATAAGTTGCATAAGTCAATGGCAGAGACACATCTACAACGCCGCAACGTAAATGGACGATTTTAGCGCAGCACCGCAACGCGGATATGTGTTTTGGCCCTTCCGTAGCGCTTTTGTTCTATCTGTCGATAATACAGTATATATATATATGTGTGTGTGTCATTTACACAGAACGTAATCCCAACAGGACTGAATATGGCATTATAATACACGTATAAGTATATACAAACCGTAATTCCTTAAAAAAACTTTGACTGAAAGGACGTTGATATCATCACTCACCGTAGGAATCGACATCCATCGTCGCCCCGTGCTTGAGCAGCATCTTGAGTATGTGCAGAGACCCGCTCTCCGCGCAGTCATGGAGTGCTGTGTTGCCTTTAACACTTTTCCTATTGACGTCGGCGTTCAGCGAGAGGAGGTATTTCGCGATTTGAATGTGACCCTTATAACACGCGATCATTAGGCAAGTGTGGCCGTGTCTATTTGCTATTTCTATATCTGGAATAGGACAAAATATACATTTACATAAAATCATAATAATGCTTTCCTTAAGCTAAAAATTAAAATGTCCTCTGTATGCTTTTGAACTATTTCCGCTTTTATTACTATACGCCGCAGAAATTTTGTGCTGCTATAGATAATATATCAAGCAACTGGAAACTTTCCACCTCCCTAAGATGTCTAAGGATCTTGGATCCTTAGGATTAAGAGGCACATTCAAATTTCAAACACGGAAATATTACGTCATGCTGGTTTCTGTGGTTATAGAAGCTCTCGTTATGAAATGCCAACTAAGATGGACTGGTCATTTCTTGAGCATAAAGAACAGCAGATTGCCAAAAGCACTCTTTTACTACAAACTTTCGTGCGGTAAACGAAACCAAAACGAAAAATATTGGCGTTTCCTTTGAACTCAGCACATCTTTATGTGCTGAAACGTAGTTTTGTGGTTTTTAATATACCGTCTGAAAGGTGGAAAGAGCACGCGCGTGTTAGACCGGAATGGTGACACTGTCACCTTCAGAGCATGGAACTTATTGTATCAAATGGCAGCAGGACGCAAGGCGCCAAGTACGGAAGACCAATAGCCCATAAGCGTGATCAAAACCCCAAAAAGTGGAGTCACCGTCACCGGATACGGTGCGGAAATGTGGGATTTGTTATAGTAATTAAGAACTTTGCGATGATATTACATGATAGTTTTCTTGCTTTCTAATTTTAAATAGATCCTCTCCTTAATTATGCAAAACCAATTTTATTTAGAACAAAAAAAAATAAACAATTTTTTATAAATATTATGTAGAACGATTGAGAAAAATATTTACGTCAAAATATTTTTGCTATTCTGTTCTGAACAGTACATAGTCTATCGAAGTAACTGAAACCAGCGTCAGTAGATCCGCTAGCGCCACGCAATACAACGTACAAATAACCAGTGATCATAAGTATCTTCCTGTTAGTGTTTCCGAATTCCGATCCAACACGATAAGCCACAATGTGATAGATGACAAACCTCCGCACAAACTCCAACCGGGCACTAACCCAATCCCGGGGTACGTTGATTTTATTACAAAAGTGAAAACAAACACTGATATGTTCGAAGAGAGGATCAGAGGCGAGTAGGGTAGTAATATACAAATATCTTACCTGCCCCATTCTCAACTAGGAACTTAACAATATCATAGTGTCCGTCGAAGCAGGCGGCTCGCAGCGGCGTACTGTGCGTCCGGGTGGTAGAGTTGACGTTCGCGCCAGCACGAACCAACAGCCGGACCAACGGCAAGTGACCCGCCGCCGCCGCACACCACAACGGCGGAGCGCCTTCTATCGTCTCACCATCAAACGTCACTGGAAACAAACACACAACTGTTCGTCACAATCATATCGAGTAGAATAAAACTCTTTTCTCTATATCTAGGCTCTATAGTAGCGGCACGCTATGATGGCAGGTCTGACGTTTGTATTACGTAAGTAAACATTTCGCAAACCTAAATAACTCTCAATTCGAAATTTATCAAAAATTTACTATTCATTTAATAGTAACAGCGCGCCCAGCTTCGCACGGTTGGAACTTACTACGCGTACTTCTGTGTTATTATACATAAAGATCTTTCTCTTGAATCGCCCTATCTATTAAAAAACGCATTAAAATCTGCTGCGTAGTTTTGAAGATCTAAGCATACATAGGAACAGACAGCAAAAAGCCACTTTTGTTTTAAACTATGTAGTGATTGCAATAAAATTACTAGTTAATACCGTTATTTAATGAGCAACCAGCAATTTTATAAATACTTATAGATTCGGTGAATAACATTGAAGTGACCATACAATGAAAAATATTTTCAAAATATGAAACAGCAACAGAATAATTGTGTTTTCTTTGTTGTTTCTGAAAAATAATAAATTTTGAGTTATGCTACTCTTTCTTTATCTAGGTGTTGCGATTTATAATTTAATTTTATCAAAACTTTAATGATCTATTATTTGCCATTGTAGTTATAAATACTAAAACTTATAAATTAGACTTGGATTTACATTTTTTGAATAATAAAGTCGCATTAACATCACTATTGTAAAGTTTCAAACCAGCCATCATAGCTTGTCGTTAGTATAGTGACGAGAAAGTTACATTCGCGTGACATAAAATGGTTGAATAACTTATTTCACTCAAGTATTTGCAATAACTTCTTTTACATCTGTAACACGGCAACAGACGTTAAGAAAGGCTGGAAGACTTTACAAGAAACACTTCCAGTCAGACAGTCCAATGTAGAGTTAGGACTGGCTGGCTGGGATGCCTATTAGTTATCAAACTACTTCATAAAGTGTAGGCTCTCAATTTAACTGTTTGTTGTTTTGTATGTTTATTACAAGATTACTTCGCTAATGAGTTTTGATGATTCTTATTCATTGCCAGGTAGGCCATGTTTTGGAGTCACTTATCAATTTTAAGGCAATTGGTTAAGATTAAACACTTTGTTAATCTAGACTGTATAGTTTTGAAATTAAAACCGGTTTTTGCGATTCTACCACGTTAAAATTATAATGTCTGTAATTTGCAGTTTTAGCGTTTTTGACAATTATTCATATGGAGCACGTTTAAGAATTTGTGGTTAGTCACGTGTGTACGAAGCATACCTATCACAGACTTCTCTTTTTTATAGGAAGATAGTCAATTTGCGTAATGTATACACTCGCGCACCAATATTGCTTTTTTATCAATAAAATAAATAACAGACGCATCCCTGGTCTTAAACTTTCATATAAACAAGTATCTTCACGCCCATATCCCAGAAGAGGTAGGCAGAGGCACAACCAGGGCACCCAAGACTAGCCGAAGATACTAAGTCCCACAATGTGATAGGTGGCAAGCCTATCGCCAACCGGGCACATATCCCGAGCAACATTTTTTTTTATTAGAAAATTGGAAAAACCCAATTTTCTTTTTGTTGCCCGACCCGGGTTTCGGACCTCATGCAGTCAAGTCCAACAACTGAACCGCTAGACCACACAGGCGATTACTTTCATATAACCCTAAAATATGCAATTTAGCAAAATTTATTCATAACCTCAGCATCCTTAAATAAGCAAACTATATGATTGTGTTAAGGTGTTACTCAACGAGTACTAGGTAACACAAAATCTAGCAAATAAAACCCTCTAAAAATCCTTTTAAAACCCTTCGAAATCCTAACCCAAAAATACTTTAATTAACGGTTATCTGAACTGAAAGATTTGCCTAATAAACTGGTTATGCCGATCGAGGGGTCGTTTGGGTTAACAAACAGTCAACTTTGGAATGCCCTAAACCGTTCCAAGATTTAAACAAATAAAGATATTTTCAGTAATATCAACTGCCCAAAATCGTACCCAGATTTAAGCTACTATAGAAATTTCCATTTTATAACCTGACCCTTTATTTGAGGTGTTTAAGGCTCTATCCTCGCTAGGGTCTCCTTAAATTATTTAAATGAAAAATTTTAAACAGCGCCTCCACCGGTAACTAAGAGAACTAAATGTTCATTAAGATTACTCTTGAAGCTCGATTAATATAAAACTGGAAATTGAAATCGTTTGTCATTTTATGTAGTCCTGAACACAATACTGGCCAATTATTATCAATTAGTTACGAGTCAACAACTAATAATTTTATAGGATTCTTAATAAAATTAATAAAAGAAGGCGTTACTTTGCGGAAATCCATACTTAAATCTAAACAAAATTATTTAATTAGCAAATTATTTAATTTTTTGGCGGAAAATTGCAAGTTAAATAATTTTATTTAGATTTTATAGGATTCGTTGAATATATTTGTAACTTTTAATAACCGCTTGTGCTGTGTTCAAAAGTACCTAAATGACATATACGAATCCAATTTCCAATTCACATGATATCGAGGTTCAAGAATAACCCCACAGATCAAAAGCTATACAGACTTCGGTACGTCAATTACTGAACATTACCAGTAGTACATGACATGGGCTCTAACTGTCCATACTACCCGTGCTGATCCAGGCTACTTTGCAGAATAGACCATCTGCCTTACTGACAGGCAGCTCGTATAAGACGATCCTAGGCTTACCGTCACTAGCAGTAGAGTTTTGCAGCGACTCGCCCGGATTGGTACCACCACCTTAACTATTCTTGGCGCCATAACGTCAGTGCTTGCCATTGTTATGTTTCGGTTCAGAGGATAAAGCAGCCGGTGAACTTACTTTTGATCGAGGCCTAACATCCCGGCTTCAGGTTGGCAACTCACCATTAACACCTTCGGTGTCTCTAGGCGGCGTGAATTTCTTATCATCAGGAAATCCGTCTGCTTGTTTGCCTTCCAATATCATAAAATAAATAAAAAAAACTATTTTTGTGGACCCATGAACGGGGGCATTTTCCTTAGAAACCACGTACCTTAGCGGAGGTACGTTAGCACGTTCCATTCACCGGGCCAGGTCATTCGCCCATGTAATATTTGACCGCGATATAAAACCGAATAGTGACATCGCCGAGGTTACCATTGCGCAAACTCTGAGTAATGTAAAATTACCGCTGCCTTTCCTGCATGTAATGTATGTGTATAAAGGTCGAAAGATCTTAACATTTGTCCATGTCTGTCACGGCGTTCGAAAGTTTGGAGTTAGTGTTATGCGTTCCTCTATTTAAACCGTTTAAAAAAAGGGGAGGTTATGTATTCGACTTTTATTTTTGTATGTTTGTTACTCGATTACGGACCGATTTTGATCACTATTTTTTTTGAAAAAGGTACGTCTTGATCTCTATGTACGACATGAATGATTTTTGATTATAAATGATTTATCATGATCCGACTAGTACTTTGTGAGTTATAGTTAATAAAGCACATTTTTTGTTTATTTTGTTAAGAAAAAAATGTGCATTATATTTACAATTACTCAAAAATACTAGTAGGATCCCCTATAGAGGTTATTTTTTGTGATCCCAAGGTTAGTCTATATTAATTTGATTATGATCCTACTAGTGGTTTTTGAGTTATACTTAATCTATATGCATATATACTAGCTGACCCAGCAGAAGTTGTTCTGATATATTTTAATGTGATATTAGTAAAAAAAATTTAGGGTGTCACCCTAATCACTTAGGGGTGTGAAAAATAGATGTTGGCCGATTCTCAGACCTACTCAATATGCTCACAAAATTTCATGAGAATCGGTCAAAGCTGTTTCAGAGAAGTTCAGTCACGCACACCGGGATACGAGAATTTTATATTTTATATATTAGATAAAAATCAATTGATGTTCGTTAGTCTCGCTAAAACTCGAGAACAGCGGAACCGATTTGGCTCATTTTGGTTTTGAATTATTTGTTCAAGTCCAGGGAATGTTTAAAAGATGAGAAAAGGGGAAAAACTGCGAATAAACTACTAATAAACAACATTTTAATTTTTGCCATACAAACTGAACGGGTGAAACGAAGTTCACCGGGACAGCTAGTAATGCACAATTTTTTGTCTGTGTTGATGACCCCACCAATTATTATTGGTTGACATCATTTGCTATCTTTCGAAAAAAAAAATTATAAAATCGCGACGCAGTACCATTTTACACCTAATACAGTGTAGTACCTAATGCAATAGCTGAAGTCGATTTTTAGAGTTCTATTGCGCTTAATTACAATAGCTGTTTGCCCGCGACTTCGTCAGCGTATAATAGTTACGATTTTCATACAAACTCCTTTCATCCCCTATTATAGTCTTTTAAGGGTTAATTTTTGAAAGAAAAGCCTATGTTTGAACTCTGATTTTATCAAACTTTATCAAAATCGGTTCAGCTCTTTAGCCGTGAAATAGCAATAGACAGACAGACAGACTCACGAATTTATAGCATGAATAGTATGGTTGTATCATTCTTGATAGGAAAAATCCGTCTGCAAAATTATATTGGACTATGTACGAACTAGTAGAAAAAAATCCTTTTAGCGAAATTTAAACAGTAGTAAAATTGAAAAACATTAAGCCCGGTTCCTTTAATCAACGATGAGTAATCCGTTAGTATAACGCTACCTATTGGTAGTTTGCCTAAAACTAACTAAGCGTCGCTCAGTAACACAAAATGTTCAAAGTTAAAAATTTATAACGAACAACTGCAAATAGATTTTTTATTATGCGTAAAAAAACTACCTTTAACTACGTAAGCAAACCGACTCCTTTTTTAAATACAGAAGTCGCCAGTCGGGCATAAATGATAACCCTGTATTTATTCGATTTAATGTCTATTGTTATGGATAACTTACTAGTTAGTAGTTTAACTTAATTTGAAGGTTTATTTAAATTTTAGTCATAACATTAAGTTCGTTCATTCGTTGTTAAAAACCAGACTAACAAAAATTAAGCTTGGCTGTTATAAGCAATTAATGTTAAAAAAATGAACATGACCAGTTTTTATATTATTGTAACTTTGTAAGTATATCACTAGATATATACTCATTTCAAACTCAAACTCAACAAACACCGATGGATGTAAAAACATTTTTTAATTATTTAGACGGGATACTCACGATGTTTTTTTTTTATTTGTAGATATTTCGGCCTAGTTGCATAGACCGTGGTCACGACAAATAAAATAAAAAGAGATCGTGAGTATCCCGTATACATCGGGTAAAAGTTACAGTGACTGTCTTTAGGTAGTGGCGTTACTCCTACCATTAACACTTTTTTATGACATTGGAAGGCAAACAAGCAGACGGATATCCTGATGGTAAGAAATTCACGCCGCCTAGAGACACCAAAGGTGGTAATGGTAACAAACCGGAACACGTCATGACGTTATCGCGGCAGTAATAGGCAAGGCGGTGGTACCAATCCGGACGAGTCACTGCGAAACTCTAGAACCTGATCAGATGTCAAGGTATTAGTGACGGCAAGCCCATGCTCGCCTTTTACGAGCTGTCTGGCACAGGAAAGCAGGTGGTCTATTCGGCAAAGGAGCCCGGACCAATACGTGGGATTTTTTATTTAAAAAAAAAAGAATCTTTACGCCCATATCCCCGAAGAGATAGGCAGAGGCACAACCAGGGTACCCACGACTAGCCGAAGATACTAAGTTCCACATAGTGATAGGTGGCGAGCCTATCGCCTACCGTGCACATTTTTAATCCCGAGCAACGTTTTTTTTTAATTAGAAAATTTGAAAAATCCAATTTTCTTTTGTTGCCCGACTCGGGATTCGAAGCCGGGGGACCGCAAGCAATCAAGTCCAACAACGAACCGCTAGACCACAGATTTAAATTGTTAAAATGTATTCTAATAAATGCGAGATGATTGTTTGGTGTTGATTTAAAATCACGAGTAGGCGAATCCATAACAATGGTTTTAGAACTTGGTTATTCAAGTTAATTAGAAAAGGTTTGTAATTAAATCTTTTTACGTATCTCGACGGTTAATTTTTTGTTAGTTCTTTATTTTTGGTGGATATAATCTAGACTTGAATTTTCTTTTCCACATTTGTAAGAGACAATTCACGAAATATGGTATATGTAAACAGAAAAGATATAATAATGTCAGGAAAAGATTCATATAAAGAAAAAAATCGGGACCGTAGGAAAAACAATACATTATTTTTGCCATATACATACTGTTACGAATGTCAAGCGATACAAAGTTCACAGGCTCGGCTAGTTCAAAACGCTAAGACCGCAGACTTAGTACAGATTTGTTGCATTTATATATTTATGTTTACTAAACAAAATCACAAGCAGTGCTATTGACAAAGTTATATTAGTATTTAGAAATATACAATTTGTTGATAACAATATGTAATAAAATTATATAAGTATTACAAGACTGTTTTACTCCAATTATACTGTATTTTTTTGTATAAAAACTAGTGTTTCAACTTTCAATGCCACAAGGAGATTAAATACATCAGGTATTGCCAGATTTATGATTACACTTTATAATTTCATTATATATAACTTCGTTAATCGAGGACGAGGTTCATCATACATTTTTCTTACGAAATTGAAAAACAAAGTTCTTATAAAAATATGATATAATAATTGACCGTCGGGGGGCTAGCGTACACGCCTCAATCCACCGACCAACATTCAGCTCGGGTTCGATTCCCGTTGGGGACAGACATTAGCGTGATGAGCATTTAGATGTCTGTATGTTTATTATATTGATTTCGGTCTGGATGTTTATTAAATTTATTTTATTATGTTTCATGCATTTCTATATATCAGTGTCGTTGTCCGTAAACTTACGGAGCGTTTTTTACCCGCGCCCGCGGCAGTTGCGGGATCTGTAGAATGTAGATTTATATGCAAAAAAAAAAGTAAGAGCACATTTCACGTGTCTTACACCCGCATCGCCCGCGGTTGTTTGCGGTTCCCGCGGCAGCGTTCGCCCTCCCGTTGAATCTTACAAGTTTGCGAAGGATGATTTCAACCGCGGTGGCTATGTGACCGCACAAATTAGCGGTCTCGTGAGTTTTGAAATAAAACCGCAGTTCTATGACCGCCGCGGACGCTGGTAAAAACCGCTCCGTGAGTTCTTAGTGTAACACTCATGATACAAGCATATAACGTGCTTACTTTGGGGTTAGATTCAATTTGGGCACAGATTTAGATTCAATTACCGGGAAATGAGAGGAACAAGATAAAAAGAACACATCCTGGTCTCTCTGGTCTCTCGTACTACTACTTATTCAGTGATTTGAGATTAAATAAATACGTGAAATTTAGCGGTAGAAATTATATTCATTCTCACCCGAACCAGGCTGCTCAATATCAGCTTTACATCGCTCGATGAGGTACTCGGCGACGTCGTAATGGCCATTCCTGCAAGCAATGACGAGTGGAGTGGCGCCCGTGACTTTCGCACCGACCAGCATTCCTAACTCATCTGATCGCCACCTATGCAGGTACATCTGTAACAAACAATACATTATGTTAATAATCGCTCTCTGTGGCCTAGCGGTTCAGCGCTGGGCTTGACTTTGTGAGGTAGAGGTTTCGATACCCGGGTAGAGGCAATAGAAAAGGTAATGTTTTCTAAATTTTCTTTTAAAAAGAACGCTGCCCGGGTTTGGATATGTGCCCGATTGGCGATGGGCTTGCCGACTATCATATTGTGGGATTTAGTGTCTTCGGCTAGTCGTGGGTTCCCTGGTGGTACCTCTGCCAACCATTTCGGTAATAAGGCCTGAAGATACTTTTTAAGTCATTAATATGCCGATGAAAGTGCGATTGTTTGTTTGTCCTATTACGTAGCACAGGATCATGTTTGTTTATGTACAAATAATTGTTTATACCAAAACTAGCTAACCCGGCGAAATTCGTATCGCGTGAACAGCTGATGACAGTTTATATGAATTCAAGCATTGTTTTTCCCCGTTTCCCCCTGCAATATTCCAGGTTTTTCTCTTCGTAAGAATCTTCTCCTAACAATAACTAAAACAACAACAAAAATAATTAGCGAAATTGGTCCATCCTTTCAGAGGCCACGCGAAATGGGGATTCTTTGTATATATAAAGATAACATGACTCCCTATTTCCCTTGGTCGTCGCATCACGTATTTTTTTGTTATCATTGTTAGAAGGTTCTCATGGCAGAATAAAAACAAGTTTTAGTTCAATAGTAATAAGAATAAAAACGTTACGACAGGACAAGGTCTGCCGGGTTGGCTAGTATTTCAATTTTCAATAAAACTGGCCATTATCAGACAAACGACTGCTTGTAAACGTACTAAATTATGTTAGTATTGCAATTATAAGAAATTGCACAAATTTATTATTTGATTCAATCGAATGGCAAGTTACAAGTAACTTCAATGGTCTTACGCAAGCGTGCATGTACGTTAGAATTGTGTTCGACCTACCAGATTTCATCATCTATCCATACTTATATTTATTAGTATTAAATAAAAAATATTTAAAAATATATGATTCATGAATGCAGTAAATATTATTAAAATATAAATAAAAACAAAACATTGAATGAAATTTATAAAGACATTAAATAGCGCAATAACTCAGTACTTATAATTCTTTTTCATAAAAAAATTACATAGTTTCAAGGTAGAAATTAAGTAGAAAATATTGACCACTCAAAAGTTACAAAAAAACTAAACAGTGACCGGAAAAAGCAATTTATTGTATCGTAAAGATGGAGGGACCAGGCAACTATTTTTGGCGATATTTTAAAACTGTTTATGTTTCAAAAACGTCATATCATTTTTGTAAAGGTAGAATTTAGATACTTTATAATAATTTAGAAATAAATGATTAAAAAAAACAGTTTTGATGTGCATAATGCCAAAGATCCAAGTTAGGCCGTTTTTTTTAATCATCCCCGAAAATCCTATAACAAGGGATGAAAGTTTGTATAAAAATTTTACACCGACGAAGTCGCGAACATACTGCTAGTACATATAATAAAACAGTAATAAAACTAAACCGGAACATGAAATATTTTTAAAAAGAATGATTGCTACGTATTTTTTACGGGATGCAGAACCCAAAACGAGGGTTTTTAAAACTTTTGTCGGTTTGTCTTTTCACTTCACGCAAACACTATTGAACGGATTTTTACCAAATTTGTTGTAGGAGTAGCTTTTAGTCCGGGTCATAGTTTAGGATTTATACACTATTACCATTACCATATTGTACCATTTACTGCATATAAAGATATCATTTACTTCGGGAAAATCGTTCGTTTCCATCACTAACTACGAGAATTAATTTCATTGTGCGAATGAAGTGCCGGACGACAGATAGTGTTTAATTTTTTTTTTCTATAATGTACCGCCTCGTTGATCGGTGTACACCCCACACGTCTTACGGCCAGTAATAATAACCTATTCCGAGATAAAGATGGGCCTTCTAGATATTTACTGCTAAAATATTTTTATTAACTATTGCAATATAATAGCGGTTACCTAGCAACTGCCTAAAATAGCACAATCTCTAAACTTAGATATAGGTTATAATAATATTGACCGTTACTCCGTTGACCAACCGCGACGCTCAGGTTCGGATCTCAGAATAGTATCGTTGACTAACACCCATAAAACAAGCATTTAGACATTAATTATATTTTAATCAGTCACCACTAAGCCGACATTTTCCATGCAAAATTGAGACTTAATGATAGATCTAAATATGTTAATTGGCGCGCGGCCGTTAGATATTCTTCATTGATGGACTCATGTTATCCCACTTTATTGTTACTATCTTCTTTATGTATTTTTTAAAGAGATAGTATAGTAAGATTTTAATTTTATTTTGATCGTTTAGTAATCGAGCGGTCCACCGTCGGACTTGACTTCTTGAAATCCCGGTTTCGAACCCCGGGTCGGGCAACAAAAAAAATTGGGAAATGTATATTTTCAATTTTCTAATAAAAATAACGCAGTCCGCGATTAGACATGTGCCCGGTTGGCGATAGGCCTTGGTGTCTTCGACTAGTCATGGGTGCCCTGGTTGTAACTCTGCCTACCCCCTCGGGGGTATCGGTTTAAAGATACTTTTTTATATATATCATGTTCGGCACTTAGTGGAATTTAATTTCCTTTGACCTCCAGAAAAAAAGAATCCTTTTTCAAATATCACTTGTACTTTTCTATAATTATGTAATGTGTAAAAGCACAAGTGTTATTAGGAAAGGACATATATTATTTTCGTGACATGTGTTTTTAATTAATCCATTAATAAATATTTCTTCTTTCTATAATAAAATGCTAAAGACGCGTAAAATTATTATGAAAATTACAGTCATATGTATGTAATAAATAAAAGTATGAAAAACAGTTTTTTTAAGCAATCACTACGAAACATTTGACTAAATTGCCAACGCTACGTTGAACTCGATCTAAAACATGTTTCCAAACGCATTTGTTCCACTGGTACATATTCAACACAACCGGTTAACTGGCGTAATATACCTCTACAGTAAAGCGAAATATTTTTTAAATAATTAAGGTAAAAAACAAGACGGATTTACGGAACGGACGGACGGATAAAAAAATTGGACGGATTTCTGTACCATAAACACAAAATAATAGTGCTATACCTACTGATGCTGAGGATGTTAAGACTTTTATGTATCAGGTACCGTTCTCAATAAAAAGGGAACACGACAAGTGTGTACGTTGGTAATATTACTTATAATCAGTTTATCTGTATCAGCGACTGTAGCTGCATAATGTTCTAGTTACGATTTTCACAAAAAAATGTATCCCCTATTATACTCATTTGGGGGTATTTTTTAAAAAAAACCCTCGGAACCTACGTTTACGTTAGACCTCGAGTAAAAGTAAGTTACCGGCTACCTTACCCTCTGAGCCGAAACACATTAACGGCAAGCACTAACGTTATGGCTGCAGTAATAGCTAAGGCGGTGGTACCAATCCGGGCGAGTCGCTGGGAAACTCTATCATTTAGTAGGATGTCACGGTATTAGTGACAGCACGCCCATGCTCGCCTTTTACGAGCTGCCTGGCAGGAAGGCGTATGGTCATTTCTGCAAAGGAGCCCGGAGCAACACTGGGATTTAACTTTTTAACCACAACACTTACACGTTTACAACGTTACTTTTGCTTAAGGCCTAACATCCCGGCCTCAAGTTTACAGCGCACCATTACCACCTAGTTTGGTGTCTCTAGGCGGCGTAAATTTCTTACCATCAGGAAATCCGTGTGCTAGTTTATCCTCTAATATCATAAAAAAAGGCTTTTTTATACAGATTTGACCTAAATTATGCAGATAGTAAATTATAAAATCCTCCGATCAGCACACTAGTAATATTTTTGGAAGCCTGTTAACGCTCACCTTGGCTTAAAAACCACGTGACGGTCACGTTTGATAACTTCACGCCATGCACGTGATCGCCGTAGCGTTTTGGTTTCGGCAAAGCCTTATCATCTATATATTAATACGTGATGCCAAAACTTTAGACCCTTTTTACAAAAATTGCGCGGACGCAGGAGCATAAAATTTGGCACACTTATAGTTTATGTGTAGGAGAAGTGCAGAACGCTAATATTTTTCAATAATAATGTTATAAAGTACATTAAATCAATAAATAAAACGTTACCCACACTACCATGCATTTGACACACGCAAACAAATATATTGATGATAACGATAAAAGATCACAGATGGCGTACTAAAAAGTTTGGAAACAAAGTAGTTGGTCTTGAGAAATGAAGATGGCGTTCTTATCCATAAGATTTAAAATTTATTGTGGTCTAATTTCGACCAATGGGCGAACACTAGTAATTTTTAATTTACATTGAATAGTCTCTGTGGTCTAGTGGTTGGCGTTCACACGAGATCTCGGGTTCGCTTGCCGAGTTTGACACGTCAAAATACGTTTTTCATCCATATTAATGTAATAAATGCGAAAGCCTTTTTGTAATACTGTTACGCTGAACCGCTCCGTCCGATTTTGATTAAATTTCAGATGCATAAAGTTAACGATCTCAGTTCAAAACATTAAAAAAGTAGGCTATGTTTTGAATTAGTAGCCATTATAATCCCTTGGGGATTAACCAAGGTATAAAAGTTTGTATGAAAGTGTATCCTACGCTGACGAAGTGGCAGGTAAACCGCTAGATTTCAAACAAAAACGACGTTGCCCGGGTTCGAATAAGTGTCCCGTTGGTGATAGGTTTGCCCCTTAACACTTTGTGGGACTTAAATACCTTCGGCTAGTCGTTTTGTTTCCTCTGCCTACCACTTCGGAGATATGGATTTAAGATACTTTATACATATAAAAGAAAGTCGTGTTAGTTACACTATATAGTATAACTCAAAAAGGGCTGAATTGATCTGACTGAACTTAGAACCAGAAAACGGACATAGTATACTTTTACTTTACTGTAACTAAACTAGGAAACACACTATTTAAATTTTCCTGTAGTAACTGAAAGGGTGGAACGAAGTCCACCGGAACGGCTAGTTCTTAATAAAATATTCAATATCCAAGTCTACAGTTGCAGGAGGCATATATTTTTGGTATGGGAAATACAAGTGTTTGTTTGTCTTACAATTCAGTTAAAAAACGGTATACCTAACTGATCAACGAGATAACATTTTAATACGTTTCATTGTCATATTTCAGTTTCACACGATTCCAGTAGGTATTATGAACTAAAACGACCACCTGGTGGGTCGATTGTGATTATTTTAAAATACTGCTTGTTTAAATTTAACTAGCTGATCAGACGAGCGTTATCCTGTCTTAAGGTTATAGACAACAGGTCCATGCCAAAAAATAGATGGGTCATATGAACCACCAGGCCCTACAAAAATAAATGACCAAAATGGACTCACTCTTTATAGCCCGGTGAAGTTTTAAAAACCTCGCAGTTAGCAACATATTAGCAAATTCAAAAAAAAGGACTCACTCTACCTGCACTTTTGAATTTTCACCTGCACTCGATTGGACAGCTTACAGGTGACGGCATAGTACTGAATCTTATTATTATATGCTCTGATATCGTCCTATATACGTCACCTGGTGGTTCATATTATGACCCGTGTGTTTTTGGCATGGGCTTGTAGTCTATTAGAATATTCGAATGCTGTTGGTAATACGAAGTGTAAAATATAAAATAACTTGGTATTCAAGAAAATAAAAAAGTGGTCACTAAATTTTCTTTGAAATCTCATTGTACCTATTTTACTTAAAAGTATTAAAACGTGTTTTCGTATTTTTTGATAATCAAAATATAGTTACAGGTATCGTGTTTTGTGTCTTTAATTAATCTAGAACATTTATCTATGAACTAGCTGCCTGTCCTGGCTTCGCTCGGATGGTATTTTTTTGATCATAAATTGAGATGTAAGCTATCCTATCTTTCAAGTTGGATCGAACTGCACACGGTGTGCAAACTTGATTGAAATCGGTTAAGTAGTTTAGGAGTCCATCGCGGACAAACAACGTGACACGTAATTTATATATATTAAGTGGTTTACCTGTTGTATCATTAATCATTACCAACATGACTACGTACTAGTGGCGGTGGGCTGTGTCGCAACATACCCGGGCAGGGATCCACGGCCATAAAGACAGTGTCCTGTTCCCGTCTGGATGGTAGGGTAGCGTCGACTGGCACAATAACATTCAGGCCGCAGGGGAACGACGCGCCTATACCATCTAAGGTGTCTATAGGTCAAAATTTTCTGCGTGAACTGCGTGCTTGTTCGTTGTCTTCACTAGATAGTATAAAACAAAGTCGCGTTCTCTGTCCCTATGTCCCTTTGTATGCTTAAATCTTTCAAACTAAGCAACGGATTATGATGACGTTTTTTTGATAGATAAATTGTTTAAAGAGGAAGGTTTATATGTATACTTTATACCCGTGCGCAGCAGGGACGGACTGCTAGTATAACATAAACAACAATTTAAGCAAAAACCGACTCTGTTCATCATCATTATATCCGCATGGTACAAAAAAATGTATTATTGGATATAGCTCGAAAACGACTAGTCGGAATAGGGTTAAATTCATATGAACCACTTCTAAATCACGGATTACCTTTCAAAAAAAAACATTGATATCTATACAGTGTTAGAGTAATCGCGTAAGATAAATACAAAAAAACTAAAAAAAAAACAATAACACAAAAAACAAACACAAAAACTTCGAAACTGGGAAGTTATCAATTCGGATAACCTTCTCAGTTTTGGAGTCGATTAAAAAACAGAAATTAATACAAAAACAGGACAAAGAAAAAGAACAAAAACTACAGACGTCTGTGTTCATCACAAGAATGATATTCCTCGTTAGAAATCGAATCCGAGTCTCCTGAAAGTTTAGTATGTGTAAATATGTAGTGTACGCTAACACCTTAAACAAAGAAGTGTAAAAGAAAAGTAATATATAAATATATATCCCTAGACAAATTACACAAATTGAATTTAACATCAAAGTAGGCAAATTAATTGCTTGTGTTATGGGTGTCAGTGAACAGTACTAATACATACAAAGAAAAACTTATTTTATATAATAGAATTAATTTAATAAACACACTAAGATTTTAAGAGAAAAGAAAGATAGAAATTCAGACATCTATCACACAAATGCCTGTCCTCCATAGGGAATCAAACCTCAGCCTCGCGGTTAGTCGGTTAGTTAAGCGTATACGCTTACCCCTCAACCAACAAGGCGATCAAACACCGATAACCAAAGTTACAGACTGCGTTCATCACAAAAATGTTTTTCCTCGTTTAAAAACGAATCCGTACCTCATGAACGTTTGGTACCATGAGATGTATTTTAGGAGTGTACCTTAAGGAGGTCGGAGCAAAGTAATAAAAAAATGATACCTGAAATCCCTTAAAAAGATGACTAATGACAGGCGACTGACAGTACTCCTGTATCAACTAAACAAAAGTAGTTCTGCTCCAAATTAAATACTCTGGACGATAAAGTGACCGAAAGCGACCCGCTTCTTTCACAATAATTGTATTCTTATTGTTTATCAAGGACCTAGGGTTGTCAACTGAAAGATATACGTTCAAGATTCATTGCCACCATTTTATCTTAGGTAGTCAAACTACTTATTAAACTACGGAACTAAAGTGTTATCACAGGACAAATATGAAACAGAATGGAAACTATCTCCAAACGTTCGAAACGACACTATTACACAAACATATCGATTACGCACCTCAGCACCGCGAAATACCGCTAACCTCATCGTTGCGCATACCTGTATGAGCGTACCGAATCGAACGTTTGTAGGTAATTTACAATCTGTTTCATATTTTTACTGTGTCGTCATTTTTAAAATTTTATTCCGTTGTCAGTTCTCGAAGTCACAATTAACACACTAGGGACGCTGTTTACTGAACAGATAAGTTAGTCGCACTCATGCCTCAGATTCGGCTATTGAAGATGAAGAGTAAGAAATAGAAGAAGGAATTAAAGTATATTACAAACAAGATTTTCTGAGGGTAAAAAATACATGTCGCTTATCTCACGTTACCAAAGTTGGAGCGTTGCCTATTGAGCGCTAACTTAAGCTTACCGTCTTTCTACCCTCCGTACTTGTAATATGACAACATCGAATACTTAAGACGGCAGGAATGTGTAAGACTGACAGGTAATCACAAAATTCGGGCAGTGCATCAAAGTCGAATTTAATTTAAAATGTTAACTACAAACGAACCAACGATTGAAATTCGAGTATCATCATTCCATTCCCCGTAAGGCAAGTCTCTTTCCCAAATATATTCAATTGTTTTTAAAACACAAACAAATACAAATTCTAAACTAAAATAAAATTCTAACAAAAAAATTATACACAAACTATTTTACTTTTACTAAATTACGTAACCTAAAAGGATTGACTAAAAAAAATTGTGAAAATTTTCTAATGTAATTAACAGGACAAAGTCGGGAGAAACGCGTAATTTACTATTTTGTGATAACCCTACCTACGACACAAAGAAGACTGACAGCAATATTCAAATGTGACAACCTGCAGGTTCAATGTCACTCTTTACAATATCAATTTAGGTCGAAAGTACATGAGTCAACCGGATGAATATTTATAAAGATGTCCTCCCCAAACATGAATTACTCAACCAGACGCATTGAACGAAAAAACCCAAATAGTAGAGTTGTCCTCCACAACACACGCGCAGGAATACAATGTACCTGATTTCAACCGACTCTAAAAAGGAGTAACCAAAACAATTCGTGTTTTTTTGTGATAGCCATCCAGGTGCATTGGTTTGTTTTTTTTAATGACTGATGCATATCTCGCGGATTTTACAACTTCACCGAGCTTTGTGGGCTAAGCAGAGCGCTCAGCTTGAGACATCATCATATTGGATTGGACTGTTCCCTACAACGACAGCAACAAGGGCTGTCTCCTGGGAGACCGTACCTCGACATGGTGCTGCGTTACTGGGCGGACTTGATGGAGGAGTAGTGGTGGCTCGTCGATCGTCGTTAAGCGCCGGGCGCAAGGGAGATCTTGGTAGAGAGATGGTGTAGTGTTGTGCATTGGTAGATCACTGTACCGAATAGACTTGGATTATCTGTCCTTAAGGTGTTGGTCATCCAGATACATTAACCCAAAACCCCTAGAACGACAGTAGAGATGAACTCAATTGGAAAAAAGCAGCATTAAAATGAGCTTGTTTTTAACCGACAGCAAAAAGAGAAATTCACCAATTCGTCTGTTTGTTTGTTTTTGTTACGCGATTACTGTGCCACTTAATAAATAGTAAATTCATTCATTACATGTTTTTCTTTTGTATGGCTATGACTCGGAGGTAGTCTTATATAAATTTCATTAAAATTAGACAAGTTGTTTTAGAGTTACATCAAATTATGAATATTCTTTGTGTACCTATCCAAATGACTCGGTAATAAAATTGGAGTCGGTTAAGCATAAAAATACATTAACTCACTCCAAGGTTTATACTTGTATTATAGCCTTTATTGGCCTATTATACAGACTATAACATAAACTTGACTTTACTGTTATTTTAGTCTTTGTTTATTAATAAGACAGCTGTTATTAAAGTACTCGCATGTGTTTAAAAGAAAAAAAATGCTTATTGTTCCATCATTAAAAAAAACATTCAAGTTCAAGGAAATTACTAAAATGGTATGAATATTTGATTTTAAAATAGTACATAATTTAAAGTTCATTTTATGTTAGAAGATAGCGAACAAGCACAAGGCTCAGTTGATGGTGATAACCGTGGCCTATAAACACCATAGATATCATAGGTGCGTCGTTGTGCTTTGTCCTGGGTGTTAAGCTTAATATACATGTCTACCGAGTACCCTACTCTCCAGACCGAAACATGACACTATCATTATGGCGACAGGAATAGGTAAGGCGGTGGTCCCTACCCGAATAAGTTGCAGCTCGTAACGTAACGATCCATTTTTGCTCACTTCTTACAGGCTGCCTAGCAGGAAAGAGCAGATGGTCTATTCTACACAGAAGACCCGGACCAATTCGAGATAATCTAATTTATTTCAAAACTAGCCGTTGCCCGCAGCGTTGCTCGCGTGTTTAATGGTCTTACAGGATTATTTTTTTCGGGATAAAAACTATCCTATGTGTTAAACCAAGCTAGCCTCTATGTGTGTGCCAAATTTCATGAAATCCGTTAAGCAGTTTTTGCGTGAAGGAGTAACAAACAAACATACAAACTTTCGCATTTATAATACTAGTACTTAGTAGGATGTAATTTTGTGTGTTCGTTCGTTAATTCGGCTCGTGCAAAGTCGCGGATAACGACTAGGTATTTATAAATTGCTAGCAATTATTCGCAAATGTTCGGAATTATAATAGACATACATAAATACGTAAATTAAAAGAAATAAAAAATAACGTTTTATTACTTAACGGAAAATCCGCGGATAGTTGGCAGTGATGTATAAAAATGTAGACATTACCTTTTTGAGTCGCCTTATGAGACGTCTCTGACGCCGTAAAAGCGTTTTCCCGCAGTGTCGCAGCCGTTCTATCCATCTGCACCTCACTGGCACCAAATCTATCAGATCCCACACACCCACTGACATTATCACATCACTATACACTTGTGCCCCAAAACACTTAATTTATTCAGCTTTTCACTACTTTTTTAATTCACTATTTGTAACACTGAGATATTAATATGAAACTGGAAACAAGTTTAGGCGCCATATATGGACTCTATAAAGTGATATTTTTTTTAAATAAATGCAATAGGTTCACGAAAAAAATGTGAGTATCTGCACGCTTACATCCCGTGAGTCATAGGCAGAGGTTTAATCAGGGAACTTTGTTAACCGATTGTACTTAGTTCCGCTATTTGATAGGTGATACAAATATCGCAAACCGTTCACTTATTAGAAAATTGACAAAACACATTTTTTCCGACCTAAATATCATACCCAGGACTTCATATAGTCAATGGCAGCACTGGGACCACTAGGCACATATTAAAGACTAGCTGTTGCCTGCGGCTTCGCCCGCGTTTTCACAGGAACCCATTGTGTGAATGAGATAAAAAGTAGCCTATATGTTAATCCAAGTCACGATCTATTCGTGTTCCAAATTTCAGACAAATCCGTTCAGCCATTCGGTCGTGAAAGAGTAACAAACATCCATACATACATACATACAAACTTTCGCATTTATAATATTAATAGAATAGGATATATACAATTGAAACAAGTGGGACACTTCTAAATATGGAACAATTCTGGTCTTTAACTATTTGTTTACGCATTACAGAAATAAATATGTATTTATTTATGTTATTCAATACCTTCTTGCACACAAAAAGCTAAAACACACAAAAAATCAGAAGACTGTTTAATTATTAAATCGGGTTTTACAATTTTTAAACATCAATACATTTTAAAATTCATTCATATCATATCACAAAATTAAATACAATTCATCAATTTTAATATTGCTGTAGCAATATTTGATTGCAATTAGGAAAACTAAGAAGCCGACCGATAATTTGTTAGAAGTAGATAATCTTAAGTAGGATGTATGCGTTGGACTATTGAAATCCATAGCGGTCCATTACACGATAGGTTTTGACGTCAGTTTTATCACAGTCATTGGATCGACTGACGGATAACCTAGCGTGTAATTAGGCCATTATTTGGTACGTTTTGGTGTCAGTTTTATCACAGTCATTGGATCGACAGACGGATAACCGAGCGTGTAATAGGTCCATTGCTCGGTAAGTTTTGGTGTCAGTATTATCTCAGTCATTGGATCGACAGACGGATAACCGAGCGTGTAATAGGTCCATTGCTCGGTACGTTTTGGTGTCAGTTTTATCAAAGTCATTAGATCGACTGACGGATAACCTAGCGTGTAATTAGGCCATTATTTGGTACGTTTTGGTGTCAGTTTTATCACAGTCATTGGATCGACAGACGGATAACCGAGCGTGTAATAGGTCCATTGCTCGGTACGTTTTGGTGTCTGTATTATCTCAGTCATTGGATCGACTGACGGATAACCTAGCGTGTAATTAGGCCATTATTTGGTACGTTTTGGTGTCAGTTTTATCACAGTCATTGGATCGACAGACGGATAACCGAGCGTGTAATAGGTCCATTGCTCGGTACGTTTTGGTGTCAGTATTATCTCAGTCATTGGATCGACAGACGGATAACCGAGCGTGTAATAGGTCCATTGCTTGGTACGTTTTGGTGTCAGTATTATCTCAGTCATTGGATTGACTGACGGATAACCTAGCGTGTAATTGGTCCATTGCTCGGTACGTTTTGGTGTCCGTTTTGATAATTGGATTGACTGACGGATAACCTAGCGTGAAAGGCGATGACTGACATTTATATACATGCAATATGTTAAGCTTAATCGAAACGTTATTCAAATTCAGTGACTGGTAACACTGACAGCAACCCTACAGTGTGGTAGCCTGAATATATTCTTTTGAATTAGTTCGAACGTCGGCAACCAATTAACGGATATGGCTGGAACCCCAATCAGCAGATGTGCGGACGTATACCTAAACTAGTTATTATATTTCTTTTTTCAATGGCTAAAATGTTGCTAATTGTTAAACTAATGTGTCACCGGACTTTAACATGACACATATATCGCTCAAGGTGTATAAACATCTGCCCTTTCACCAAGTAACGGAATCCGCTTTTAAGAATTGGATCGTGTGAATCACCGAAAACGTACTGTCTGTGCTGTTCATAATGTTTTCATTCCTTTTGCTTCATTACTTTTTTTAATGATATTGGAAAGCAAACAAGTAGACGGATTTCCTAATGGTCAGAAACTCACGTCGCGCCGCCTAGAAACACTGAAGGTGGTAATGGTGCGTTGCCAACATGCGGCCGCGATGTTAGGCCTCGAGCAACAGTAAGTTGACGTGTTCCGGTTGGAGGATAAGGTAGCCGGTAATACCTTATCCTCCAACCGGAACACGTCAACGTTAAGTACTGATGTTATGGCGGCAGGAATAGGTAAGGCGGTGGTATCAATCCAGACGAGTCGTTGCGAAATTGTTTCACCTAGTAAGATGTCACGGTGATAGTAACGATAAGCCTATGCTCGTCTTTTACGAACTGTCTGGCAAGAAGGTAGATGGTCAACACCGGGAAAACTACTGGTTCATAGTTTTTAACCGACTCCGAAAAAGGATAAGGTTCTTAATTCAAATATTCGTTTTTTATATAATATTGAGTATTCGGTTATTCGGCTAAATGCAAAACATATTTTAATGAGGTCGTCAACATAAGTGAAAATTTATGTATTATTAAATAGGTAAAACTCAAAAACTACTAGTAAGATGTTGATAAAATTTATGTGGGACCATTTCGGAATTTGCTATAGATACATATCTTCACGCCGAGTTCCTTACGAGGTAGGAACAGAGTATCGAGTGCCAAACTTCACGATCCGGAAAAATGACCGGTCTCTTGAGTTTTGAAACAAAATCGCAGAACCGCGACCGCTACGGGCGCGGGTAAAAATCGCTTCTTGAGTTCTTTCTCTTTGGCTATTTTTTTAATCAACCTAAAATCTATTTTACGCTAACGAAGTCACGGGTAAACCGCTAGCTAAATTATATAAAAGATCACCTATTCAGGAGTTAATGTATATTTACAAAAGGTTTGTTCTTTTATGTAATCCTATTAAACACTGATAGCTGTAATAAATCAAACGAACACCTTTGCGACATTACTTAATGTAATTACACGCAATACATAAATAAATAATTACTGTAAGCTTATTTTTATGGCACACTAGCCGACCCGGATAACTTCTTATCGCTTGACTTTAACAGATAGTAACAGTTTGTGTGGGAAAAAGTAAAAAAAATCCCATTTTTTCTTCTTCTAAAAAAAACAAACAAAAAAAGAATTGGCAAAATTTGTCCTTCAGGAATTATGCTATGACCACGAGAAATCGGGATTCATATATACAGACAGATTAATTATAATAGTTGTTCCTCTCTAAAAAGAATATTGGGCTCTTAAAGGTACACTTGTATATTATTCAGATAATAATAATCTTCACAACCGTATTTTCAAAGAGGTAGGCAGAGGTCAACCAGGTTACCCACGACTAGCCGAAGACACCAAGTCCCACAATATGATAGATGGCAAGCCTATCAACAACCGGGCACATATCCAATCACGGGCAACGTTATTTTTATTAGAAAATTGAAAATACACATTTTGTAATTTTTTGTTGCCCGACCCGGGAATCGAACCCGGGACTACATGCAGTCAAGTCCAACACCTGGACCTCTAGGTCTCAGAAAAGTTATGTTAAATAACAAAGTTGATTTGCCTTTCAACTTGGAACCGATTTCAAGAACATTTTTTATTTGAAATAGCTTACTTTCTAAGTGATCCCATTCTCACCAAGTCTGGATTCGATGATGGAATCCCAGGGAAATCGAGGAAAATACGAAAATTTTTGTGTACGATATCAAACGATATAAAATTGGAACCGAAATCGGTTTTTTACAGCTTTGTCTCACATTAGGGCTCTAGACGATTGTAAACATTGGCCTGCGTAGATTCAATCCAATTGACCGCCTTATTAGTCGAGTGGTTGGCGTACACTTACTAACCGCGAAGCTCGGGTTCGAGTCCCGACGGGGGCAAAGTGCTTCCGATGCGGGGCTGCCGGTAGGAGTCGGGGGACTTCCTCTGGCCTGCACGGCCTCGCACGCCTGGGGGGCGACTCTAGTGGCCGGAGTTGCACCTCTTTTAGCGCGGAGGGAGGCCCGGTAAGGACCGGGTCGTAGCCGCGGAGCGAGATGGTGAATGCCAACGCGACCCCATCTCGCTCCTAGCCGGGCGGCACGAAGGTCAGTGTGGTTTTTAGTCGGTTCGAGTCCGACATAACCCGTTGTTCTCCCCCGAGGGCAGCGAGTATCCGGGGGGATTTTCCACACTTAAAAAAAAAAGGCATTTGTGTGATGAACATTTAGATGTCTGCATTTCCGGGTCTGGGTGTTTATTAAATGTATTATTCTGGTATTTATTCAAGTTCTTCTATGTATTGGAATTGTTGACTAACACCCATAGCACAAGCATATAATTTGCTTACTTTGAGATTAGATTCAATTTGTGTAACTTGACCAGGGATATTTATTTATTTCTCTGTATTAGTGTCGTTGACTAACACGCATAACACAAGCATATAATTTGCTTACTTTGTGGTTAGATTCAATTTGTGTTAATTATCCAGGAATATTTATTTATCAAAAAAAAAGAAAAAAAAATAATAATCACAAAATGGAAACAAAGGTTACCTTTATTGTAAGGAGTATTTACAACCGTCTTTAACGTCGTTAATAATTGATTTAAATATCGACTCCTATTATTTGATGTGATGTTCTGTGTTCGAAATTCGAATCCCTAATCGATTTAATGCTAGAAATTCCACAACTTTTTGTTTCAAATTTAACTTGTTTACAGCTCACTTAGAAAAATGTTTGACACGGTAAGACAAAATGTGACACGTTTTTGACTAAACCATTGTGTATGTCACGTTTTCTCCGCACCCTTGTCGCAATGTTTCTGACTGAAACGTGATACCGTTTAGCTGAGTCACGACCAACAACTAAACTGTGACATTGAACTTTTAGGGTTTCTATTTAATTCACATAACCCGAGATCCGAAGAGCCAGACCTTCGTCCAGCTTTATTTTTTATCATAGTTTCGAAGAATGCTCCCAACTAGGATACGTAAGAAAGTTGGGGCCACAATGAAAATGGATAACGGTGATTTTGGAAGATAATAATAGACCTGTTGAAAATCTTGCAAGTACCTAATTGCTAAGTAATACGTGCCTTCATGGTTACCTAATTAGCACAGGTAAAGCATTTAATTCGCCTCTGTGGTTCGGTGTTGGACCTGACACCCTGATTTTCAATTTTCTAAAACAAAACTACGTTGCTCGGAATTAGATTGCATTATGGGACTCAGTAACTTCGATCGCAGATGCCGTAGTTGCAACTATGCTTATTTCCTCGTGTTCGTCCAGACTCCTTTGCAGAATAGATCCAGCGGCCTTCCTGCCATGCAGCTCGTAAAAGGCGAGCATAGGCTTATCATTACTAACACCGTGACATCTGGCTAGGTGGCAGAGATTCGCAGCGACTCACCTGTAAACTTACTTTTGCTCAAGGCGTAACATCTCGGCCTCAACATTAACACCTTTGGTGTCTATAGGCGGCGTGAATTTCTTACAATCAGAAAATCCATCTGGTTGTTTGCCTTCTAATATCATTAAAAAAAAATTCCGGGGATACGGGGGCGGAAATACTTTTTTAAATTTAGCGTTTATACCCCCTATGACGAGAAAATGTTAGCATTTATTAAATGTCTAAAGTCTGGCTGTGCGTCTGGATGCGGAAAGCTCGGATCTTGAGCTTAGTATGTTCAAAAGTAATATTCAACACCAGCACGCGGGAATTGATTGCTTTACTACTTAGTATAGTAGTAGTACTATTTAAATCTTCGGCTAAATTTGTCAAGCTTCGAAAATCCGAATGTATTTTACAGATATCTATATAGAGTTGTTATTACATAATTAATCATTTCGCTTAAATTTAGATTAGGTCAGCCATTTTAAAAATATAAAGAGTAAAAAATGAAACTACATACTTATGAAAACATTTGACTATCCTTTATAGAGTCGCTTTTTTTTCTTAAAGTTTGTTTCCTCTGTGTCTGACCTTGGTCTTGAAGATATAAATGTTTACTTTGTTTGTGAATGATTAAATTAAACAAAACTGGCAAATATTAGTTTGCATCTATAGGCACCGGGTATAATGTGACTAAACATTTGTGCTCAAACATTTGTTGATATTTGCGCAGTACATTTAACTTGATGACATCAGAGGATAGACGTTAAGAAGGCGGATACACAGACGCTTCAGAAACCTTACAAAAATAAAAGATTAATTTGCAAATTGTCGATAGTAAAAATTAATTATAGTTCGAATCAATCAGAAAAAATGGCGCCTAATAAATAGATTCTACGTCACAGAGGTCAAAAACCACGAAATTACACAAATTGTATTTAACCCAAAACTACGCATAATATTATCGTGCCTGTGTTAGTGTTAGTCAACGATACTAAAACATATACAGATTCATCGCCCCCAGAGTCCGGTGTCGGACTTGAGTTAAGTTCATTGAGTTCATGTTGTCCAGGGTTTGATTCCTCGGTCGAACAACAATAAAACAAAATGTATTTTTCAATTTTCTAATCAGAACAACAATATCCGGGATTAAAACCCGAAAGGGTAGGCAGAAGCACAACCAGAGCACCCCCGACTAGCCGAAGACACTAAGTCCCACAATGTGATAGGTGGCAAGCCTATCGCCTACCGGGCACACGTCCGTTTCCGGGCAACGCTATTTTTATTAGAAAATTGAAAATATACATTTGATATTTTCCATTGTCGGCGCTTAGGCCAAATATTCTTATCATTTAAGTTAATTTAAATTCTAGCCCTGATGATGCTGTCATAAGCGGCTATTTATAATTTTTTGTTGTTGCCTGACCCAGGGATCGAACCCGGGACCTCAAAAAGTCAAGTCTGACGCCGAACTGCTAGAAAGCTCGACCATCGAGATCGTCAACTGTTAAGCTTCTGAAACAGCATAGCGAGTGGGCCTTCAATATCTGGTAAGTTCAACCTATGAACAACGCACCGTTGCGTATGATTGAGTCACGCTACAGAATGTTTAACATTTTTAGCAGGAATACACACAAATCTTCACACCAAGTCCCTTACGACATTGGCAGAGAGTACCGAGTGCCAAATCTCACGATCTTTGCAGACATTTATGGCTCAATAAACATTCGTTACCCTTTTCATACAAACACGCCGGTTTCAGAGACTTTTGAAACCACCGTCGGATAATACCCGATCAATTTGTTCGTGGAATGTCAACCTAGGTCTCTCCGGGTACCTATATCCAGGTACCATTAGCAGGTATTAACAAATTGATGATGTTATACAAACTCAAGGCAACAAGGCAACTCAATTTTGACGTGACAACATCTTATAATACGACGGAGCCGGCTGCACGCACTAAAAACCATGACTAGGGATGAAACGATACGAGTAAATCCAAGTAGGTACTCGATACTTTTCTCCGATTCCAAGTACATTTTAGTATCGATACTTTGAAATGAAGTATCGAGTAGGT